>OZ026627.1:28491764-28513764 GCA_964020975.1 Hermodice carunculata
TTTGCTCCCTCGCGATAATTATTTAGTTCCCTCACAGCATCATTTAGTTCCCTCACAAGATTCTTTAGTTCCCTCGCAATATTATTGCATTCCCTCGAAATAATTATTTTGTTCGTTCGCAATAATATATCATTCCCTCACAATAATATTTCGTTCTCTTGCAATAATTTCGTTCCATGGACAAAGGAATAATTACTTCGACGGACCAAAATAATATTGCGAGGGAACGATATATCATTTCGAAGGAGCGATATAATTATTTCGAGGAAACAAAATAAAATTTCGAGGGCACTAAATAATAATTGCAAGGGAACGAAATATTATTGCGAGGTAACAAAATAACAAAATTTCTTTTATGTTCCCTCTAGGACTCCAGGGGTACCTGGTTCTATGAATGTTTGTGTGTGTATTTTTTTTTTTTTCAAATTTCGTTCCCACGCAATAATATTTCGAGGGAACGAATTAACTATTGCGTGGGAACGAAATATATTATTTTTCTCTCAGGTCCACTATGGTTCTCCGTAGGTTTCCAATAGTGGTACTCGTTCTTGTTTCAGCTACCAGCCAGCCATATCGATGATCGCGGGCGGCAAAGTGGATCCCAAACCCATGATAAGTCACAGATTACCGCTGGAACAAGTTCTAGAGGCATTTGATCTGACACTTAGTCGTAAAGATGGCGTAGTTAAAGTTATGATCGACTGCGAGAAACATAAATGACGTAAGGAAACAATTGTAGAATTTTAAGGCCTAAGTGTAAACAGACGACATCAAATCATTGCAGAATCGATTTTACGAATGAAAGACTGGCATATAAATGAAAAAGTTAGATCTAGGCCCGTCGGTCTGGCCTTCAATCATGTTGGCTGACACGAACTGACAGAGGCCTACTATGATTTTTTACGTGTACGTAAATGCTCACCCCTACAAGTAACTCTTAATAATACTACTTAGCCCATATTATTAAGTTATTTATAATCAGGTGATCTGAAACTACAGACCAATTTCTCTGACATGTACGTGGTGACTCTCCATGGCATGGCTGTAGGCGTACTCATATACAAGTCTGAGAATTCCCTGCATACAGTAAATAATACGCTGGGGTCATCAGTCTACTGATACTCTTATTGATATGGAACACCTGTTCTTATTTCTAAAGTGTCATTGACTTGGATTCCATCACGTGGGGTCCTTTATTTTACCTTTGACGATGAAGGAGGCATACGGTTTCAGCAGACTGAATACTGAACGTTCATTAGTTGATGTACTAATACAGCCCATCACGTCTCCACGCGCAATCATACCACGCGTCTAAGTTTAGTTTAGGTCTATATACTTTATTTCTTTCAAGTTGATTGGAAAAAATGCCAAAGTCTAATACAAATTCGTCTCCACGTGTAGAGTACATAATGACACAAACTTTAAAAAAATATATAAAGGGTACTGTACACTGCCAATGTATACTCAGTATGTGTGCTGTAATGTTTGACAGCACTCAAACATGGGATAAAAGTGTCACCTGTAAAATGTTGCCTGAAACAAAATTTGACAGTTTGAAAAATTGACAGATTTTTTTAATGTAAACATAATCTCATGAGTTTATGCACAATTATTAAAAATAAAAAAGTCGGTATCAGTTATCATCAGTATCATCTCCTCAAAAATGTGCTAAACCTTAATGTAGGGACAATATATTGTCGGACAGTATCCGTTATATAGCAGTTATTACCATATGAGGCATATGGCTTACCGAACAAAAGTAGGTGTACCTTCTGAGACAGAAATAGGTTGTCAAACGAAATACCTGTATGATCTCTCTAAGAATGTTATAAACCCTTGTCAAGCAAGTTTTCCTATGATCGTCAAAGGACGGCACTGCAGCATAAAATGAATCAATGTTTCAGACTGAAAACTGCAAAACAAGCTGGAGAATCACCAAGATTGCGAAAAAAATGATGAGCCTTCGGAGCACTGAAATCGACCCTAAACGATTTCACAATATATTCAACTTATGCGGTCCATGTCTAAAATGTAGGAGCTTTGAGGAGAAATATATCAATTTTCCTGACATTTTGACGGTGCTTACACTGGATGCATTTCTTATATTCAGCGGTAATGTGTTCCAAAGGCGAGTGGTTGACGGAGTGGAAGACTTTTCAAAAGTTAATTTGTGACAATTCGTTACCAATCGCCCTTGTTGTAACGCAAAGTAAATTTCACCCTCCTCCTGTTAACATCTGGAATCAGAACTCGGAGATATCCTGCACATGGGCCCTTATCAATTTTATAGTACATGACAACGTTCAGATTTTCATGCCTGGATTGTGGACTCACCGATCCAAAAGTTTAATACCTTTATTGACTGCATGGCAGTTTTCAGATACATATAGAGCAGTTCTGTATTGAACTGATTCTAATATTTTATAGCATTTTTGTGAGCAGTTGCGAAGAACAGGGCCAACATATTCCAAAATTGGGTGAATGAATTATGTATAAATGCTTTTTAAAGCATTGCGAGTAGAATGGGAGAACAGTATTTGAAGCGGCCCAAACGAGATGATGCTTTGTTACAAATATATTTGATGTGACTGTTCCAGGAAAGATTTTCAGATACGATCAAACCGGTGTGTTTGTGTTCGTTAACATGTTTTACAGGCTCATTCTTAAAAATTAATGGTTCATCAATTGTTTTTTCGTTTTCCTAGAAAACACAATTTCTTCTGTTTTTGGTAGGATTAAATCTGACATGCATTTTCCCCAAAATCTTTCCCAGAAGATATATTTTCATTAAAGTTAATGGCTGTTTCCTCAGGTGTATTGACAATTTCGAATAAGGAAGGATCGTCGGCGAAAAGATATGCTTTGCATGTAAATCTACTAAATCGTTCATAAAGACAAGGAACAATAAACGACCCAATGCACTGTCCTGAGGAAGGCCAAATACCATTGACACCCAGTTTGAGACACAACTTTCTAGAACAACTCGTGGTTTTCTATCAGTAAGATATGAATTAACCCATGATAACAAAGGATCGCAAACTTCAAGTTCACATGCCTTATGTAGCAGACTTCCATGCCAAACCCGATCGAATGCTTTAGATACATTTTTATCTTATGCGACCGCTCATGTCCCTCCGTGAACTTTTGCTCGTCAGCGCGATACCGTCCACAGTTTTCAGGCTAGCCCAATATAACTTTCAGGACTTGTAGGGTGTATGAAAATCTAGGCCGAGTTCGATATCGGTAGCGCCACCTATATTATGTAATATAGAGGTCAAAATATGAAAATCTTGTGAACACTCTAGCATCTTTAATTTTTGGCGGATCTTCAAATTTGGTGTGATTGTGGGGGAGGTCAAAGTCTTAAGTTGTTATTGATACTAGTGGCACAACCTGTAATTTGACAGAAAGTATGAGCCAAAATGTGTTTTAAGATGAATTTGGAAATTTTTTTGAATCAGACTATCTGATATCTGTGAACTTGACTTACTTTTGTGAGGTGACCATGCCTCTTAAGTTGAAAATGTGATTTTGTAATGGCTGGGTGTATTGGACATCAATGGCAAAGAGAACTGAGCCTCCAGATCAAAATTGCTCATGATTACATGATACATAAAAGTGTACTTGCTCACTTGCTTTTTTGGGTCACTGTGACCCAGTAATTATGGAGTTTGGCACTTGTCCAAATTTATTGTTTTTCCTCAATAACTTGAAAAGTTATTACCCGATTTGAACAAACAGATTCTATATGGAAAGCTGCATGTTGGGAGCATATTTTGACCATAACAATTTTTTAATCTCAGTTGAAGGTCAAAGTCAAATGGCCAGTTTGAATAGTGGGGTCATCTCGTGAATGCTCTGCACCCCACAATTCTTGTGATAGGCCCATGTAACGTTTACGAGTTACCAAGTGTATAAAAATCTTAGTCGACATCAATGTTGATGGCGCCACCTATAGTGTTATGTAATATACAGGTCAAAATGTGAGAATCATGTGACCACAGTACTGTCCACAGTTTTCAAGTTAGCCCAATATAAATTTGAGGACTTATAGGGGGTTTGTAAATCTTGGTTCTTTTGGATATTGGTGGCGCAACCTACAATATTATGCGATATATGGGTCAAAATATGAAAATCTGGTGAACACTTTAGCTTCTTTAATTTTTGGCAGATCTTCACCAAATTAAGTGGGATTGTGAAGGAGGCCAAAGTCTAAGTTGTTAATGATACTAGTGGTGCCACCTATAATTTGATGGAAATTATGATCCAAAATGTGTTTAAAGATATAGAATTCCATATATCGAAAAAGTAATTGGATTAGACTTGCCGAATTTATAGGATATATATACAATGTCCAAAGCTAGAATCATATATAATACAAGTGACCTTGACATATTTTTGTGAGGTCACCATGTCTGTACAGTTGAAAGGTGATTTTGTAATGGCAGGGTGTAGCTTGGACTTCAATGGCAATGTCAGTACAGCACCAGCTCTATTGGCCACTTGTATTACATAATGTGGGTGAACTTGATCTTCTGTCCCAAGGTCACTGAGGACATAAAGTTAAGGACTCACTCATTGCTGTCTTGGCACATGCAACAATATCCATCACAGGTATTGCACAAATCAACTATTATTACATGTGTAGCGAAGTGTCATCTGATGGACAAACAAGACATTAAAATCACATAAGCTTTACATGTTTAGAAGCCATTTAAGGACTGGCAACTTTGAAAGGATCAAGTGCAATATAGCCATAGAGCCAGCACAGCATTTGGCCCATGGGCCACTAGTTAATTTATGCAATTAATTTAAATTCCCCAGGCTATAGATTATTTTTCACTTTTAGTATATGATTCTAGAGGCCCTTCTAAACGCAACACCGAAGAAATATTTTCTGTTGTAATTTGTGGTGGGTTCCTCGCCGTATTGACTTGACTGTACCCTCAAGGCAAACTACTGAAAACTGCGTTAGATATTTCGCTACGTCATTCATAAATGAAACGCGTGTCAATATTGTCCATAATATCGACACGAATTGGAACTCTGGCTTTCCTAAATAGGGGGACCTAGGCCTATATGGTAATATTCACCCCCACCCGCACCCCAAAACAAAACCAAAACAGACTTATTTTGGGGGTAGCGATTATTATGGATATGTTTGTCTCATCTGGTGTTCACAGCATTAGGAGCGGTATCGTATAAGATAGATATGAAATTCTGCCGCCCCCCATATCAAACAGAAAACATTACAAAAGGGATGGATGTGCTCTGCATCATAATGAGATTTGATCCAATTTTAAGCTATGAGCCCTGCACTGAAGGCACTTATAGTTGTTATAACTTATATGTCCATGTATGTCTTTGCATTACACAGGTAGTAATGTGTATGGTGAAAATTTCAGCTACTTATCTCACCTGGAAGCAAATTTTGCTGCCTTCGAGAAACACACAAAATGAACAAGAAAAATACACAAAGGAATGATCTATATTTTATTCTCACAAAAAAAAATCGAGACACGAGAACAAGTTTTGTATAAATACCAACTTTCCATCAATATTGCATGTGGGTATGTCCAGGAAAAACATATATACCGCAAATTACTGTGAACGAATTCACACGTGACTTGTGAGATAAATAGAACCATTTTTGTTTGTCTTCTTAACAGGTATGTTTTATAGATAAATAGAATCACTTTCTTGTTTTTCTAACATATAACTCTTATCTATATTGAGTAAACGAAATATCAGCAAATCCTTTTACGTGAAGGTACTTCAGTGAAAAACCGGGCCAAGCCCAATATTAATATCTTCGCTTCACACGTCACATATAATTTGTCGATAACAGCAGGCAAAGCATAAAGACTACTTCACCGATAGACAACAATAATCACTAAGTTACAAAGTCTGACTTCAAAAACCCAGAAAATATTAAAATGAGATATGTATATCAAGCACCTTTGGAAATAACTTAAAGCGTTAAAATATCCACTAGACTATCACTGCAGCTGCTCATAGTAGCAACGGCTGGAAGTACCCAGATCCTGGAATGAGTTTATGGGGTCCAAGTCGGTATACTATCAGATCTATTCAGAATATCAAACAAAACAGTTCTCTGTATTTACCCCCAGAACAAAGTCTTTTATTTGAAATACAATGTACTATGTCCCTACTTATTGTAAAGTCACACTGTCACAGTATCCCAGGCACAACCAGACATTCATATTTACCTGTGGTGCCACCTGGGCTGAAGCCAGGAACTTGACAACAAAGAGAGCAGATTCATGTAATAAACTGGGCCAAACAATATTCTATGTTGAAAGAAACATCTCGAGGAAGCAAAAAGCTCGTGCAAAGTCATCCACGTAGTTTTCACACATAAAGAATATTAAACATATTAAAAGAATCATTTGTTTGGCATAAATATGCCTTATTTCTGGATAGTTAAATTATGCTGACAACATGGTTAACTAATAAGACACCGAACGACTAGAGTCTGCTATCTCTGCAGCCAAAGGCTATTATGAAGACAGATTAGTTGAGAAGATTGGTGAGAATCCAAAACTTTTTTTTGAATTACACTCGTCACCTTTCTCGTTCTGGCTCTACAGTAGACATGTTACAAGAGGGAGGTGTTAAGTTTACTGCAGACTCCGTTAAAGCCGAACTGGTAACTTTTTATTTCACATCTGTTTTAACAATTGAGCCTGAAGTTATTATATCCCTCCCCCAAGACCAAAACCCTAAACACATTCTTCTCGACTTCGTCATGCAACCTCACACTGTGAGAGAGAAACTTAACGTTGAAGCTAAAGAAAGCCAGTGGTCCTGATGAGGTCAGCATAAATGTTACGAGAAATTGTCAAAATCTGGATGTACCACTGGCTCTTTTGTATAATCAATCTTTGCAAACTGGATGTCTACCACAAAATTGGAAGGGTGGAATTGTTACCCCCCACCATAAGAGGGGATCCAGACAACTCTGGTCCATTTAAGAGACCAGTTTCACCCAACAGTGAGATCATCAGGCTTCTTGAAAGAATGTTTTATGATTAAATGATAAAAGGAATCCTAGATAATAAAACTATTAGCTGTGATCAACATGGTTTTCACGATGGCTGTAGCTGTGTGACACAACTGTTGGAGTGTCTTTTTGATTGGTCCAGTAACTTTTAGATGAAACGATTGAGACACATGTTGTATATCGGGATTTTGCAAAAGCTTTTGATAGTGTGCGCCATACCAGACTGCTCCATAAATTAAGACGGGCAGGTTTTAGGGGAAAAGTACTGTCATGGGTAGAAAGCTTTCTCAGAGAAAGAAGGCAAAGAGTAACCTTAAGAAATTGGGGTTCCAAGTGACAAAAAGTGACTAGTGGCGTTCACCGCTGCTCTTTCTTGTTTATGTTAATCATACCCAGGTAATATTTCTTCTATTACCAAGATATTTACTGATGACACAAAAATCTACGAACAAATTTACTCAGTTACTGACTGTGAAAAACTTCAGAACAACTTAAATTCACTAATTAGTTGTTGGTCAGACACCTGGTTGCTGTACTTCAATGCGGACAGATTTGTTGTAATCAAAATAAAAAAAAGGAAGAAAAGTACATATATACCCTAAACGGTGCAGAATTAAGTCAAGTAAAACAGCAGAAAGACTTGGGAGTGTTATTAACTGTTAATCTTGCACCTTCATTACATATTCAAAAAGTTGCAAACAAGGCTAACTAGAGATTGGGGTTGATAAAAAAAAAGAAGATGCTTTACAGGCCTTTATAATAAAATCAACACACTATATAAAAGTTTAGTGAGACTAGTGCTGGAATACGGGGTCAGCCTTTGGAAGGCATAAAAAAATATAGCTCGTCTTGAGTCAGTGTAGGGAAGTTGCCTGAAGCTTCCCTCAAAAGAAATGCATTTAGAAACTCTTCAGGATCGGAGAAATTTCGGTGACATGTGTGAGACTTACAAAATGTTACATGGTCAACATAAAAATAGTCCAGACAGATATTTTACCCATCTAAATCGGACTCTACGTTGTCACTCTTATGAGTTAGCGAAGATGTATGCAAGGACTGGCACCTTTCAATTCTTTTTTTTTTTTTCAACAGAGTAGTTGATAAATAGAAAAATAGTCTGCCACAAGAGGTGTTTTCAGCTCCATCTTTGTCTATTTCCAAACATAAATTCAGATCCCTGCTAAATAGCAAACACGGATAACTCAACTTAGTAGCCTAAAACCAGGTACGTGACAGGTAAAAGTGCCCTCATCAGGACAGAGGCAAAGTTCTGTTGCCAAGCAACTAAGAGGACCAGAGCAGGTCTGCAGTTAATATAGCTAAATATGAACACGAGGGGGGAGGTTACTCATATTTTAGGGTGGCTATACTCCGCTGAAGGTATGAAACCCAGACCCAATGGGAGCTAATCAATAAGAAAATGGGGGGGGGGGGGGGGGGGTTGTCTTTGGGAGCTGGTATTAACAAAGTCCCAGGGTAGAAGTGCACATCCCATAAGGGTAAAAAGAGCCGTAGTGGAGCTCGAGTACAATTTATGGGAGTCTTTGGGAGCGACAATTTTGAAAACTCGGGGCCTTTAGCATCGATGGTTTGAGAAAGGGGGGTCTTTGAGAGCGACAAGTGGTCAAAAATTGGGGTCTTTCCCGCGGAGCCTACCCGTAATGGTAAATAATGGGAGTACCCCCTCCCCCCCATGAATACCTCCTATTGCTTATGTCATGGCATGCCATTCTTTCTCTGATTTCTATAATCCAAAGCTATTGCTTTTATCTCACGTTGCACGATTTTAATGATGACGTCACATCCTCCGTCCTCTGTTGCTCTGACATCAAAATTTTGCTATGCAAATGCGTCACCAGTGGGTTCAGCGGATAGGACTACCTCTGGGATACGGAAGGGTTGGTCGTCTCTCAGAACTGGCGGAACGTAACACTGAAAACAATCAAAAGGAACCCAGCGGTTGACTAATCCACAATTTCCTACCACTGCCAGTACCAGCCAGTGCAGTTCTTACAACAAGCTCACAAGCTTACATTCCGTCGGCAATACAGAGTACACTGAATAACTCCTATTGTTTATGTCACGGCATAACATTCTTTCTCTGACCTCAAATAATCCAAAGCTATTTCTTTTATATCCATCTCACGTTGCACAATTTTAATGATGACTTCATATCCTCCGTCCTCTGTTGGTCTGATATCAAATGTTGCTATGCAAATGCGTCACCAGTGGGTTCAGCGGATACGGCTACCTCTGGGATACGGAAGGGTTGGTCGTCTCTCAGAACTGGCGGAACGTAGCGCTGTAAATAACCAAAACGAACTCAGCGGTTGATTGATTCATATAACAATTTACTAATCCAGGGTAGCTCCTACAACGAGCTCACAGGGGTACATCCCGTCAGCAATACAGAGTACACTATTTCACATAAAAATGCCAACTGAACAAAACTGCTCGTAGGTAGGTCAATATTTACGGCTTTACAGAGATGTGGTTTAAGGTGGAAGATAATGTCGCCTAGTGTAGAGAGACTGGCAACTTTGGATCAATATGACCCATTTAATTTTTCCATTAGTAGGCCTACAGTAAACCTATATGTTTTCTGATTAATACATGCCCATCCATAGGTTTGTATCCATAGTTTATTTTTTGGCGAGGTTGGGAATTTTTCAAGAATTAATAGCATTCTTTCTGACTTGGTAGGATTTTCACATTTTTTTTTCGAAGAAGTTACATAGAATTATTTTTTTCCAAACTGAAAGCAGAGAAGTTAAAAACTATACATATGGGTCCAGGATCGAATCCAATGGTGAGTCCTGAAATAGCATAAATAAAAGGTTATAACATTTTTAACTTGGTCCAGACAGGTTGTCTATTTTCTTTCTATGAATTGCTCCAAAAGTCATGGAAGGGGTTGTCAGAAAAATAAATCCTTACCACTCCTGGATATGATATTTTTCTTTTGATGTCCTTTGATTTTAATGTGATAGGGCAATTCGTATGTTTGTGAGGTGAGATACAAATTGCAGAGGTTGAGGAAAAAACATTTCTGAGAAAATCGCGTTGAAAGAAAATGTTGCCAATTCTTCTGCATTTATGGCTGTCATATGACACATACTCACTATTTCTGCCCCGTGTTTTTATTATCGTGTGAAATAAACTTGTAGCTTTACCTCTGCAATGTCATTCAAAAAAAGTATATTATGAGGCTTAAAAGTCGGCTGTTTTTTTAGCTTGGGAACATCAAACGTAACCACACTTGGCTTGTGTGGGGTGTGGGTTCACATGCAGCTTTCCATATTTGGGGCCCAGTAAGTGGATTGTGCTGATTTGCTTTTACATCAATAGAGAATTTCAAAGTAGTCAGAACAATGGTAGTGATTAGTCTGAACTGGCCCATTATTCTCTCCATGGCTAATGATTTCCTGTTCCGTATGAGTGACCCTTGTCACTGGCATAATTGGTTTCCAGGGGTCATGGACTAATGACTGCAAACAATGACATGGTTCATTATCCTGCCCATGCAAAGAAAACCCATGTGCTCAGCATTGCTGAAACTTTTCAGTGCAAGCAAAAGTTGTGAGTTCAATTTTCTCATGTACACTATATGTTCACACACCTGAGTTTTTTGGAACATGTAGTTTAGGTATCAAACTATCCAAAAATATTAACAAGAGGGCTGTGTGAACAGCCCATGCTCAGCTGACCTATACTTTGTTGCAGCTATAGGAGCATCAGCTCTTTTGTCTTTTGCATTTGCATTGACTAGGAAAGGTGCATTAACCACTGAGTACCCAAATTGAATAAAAAATGTTACAAATCAAGCATTCACAGCAGTGACATCTAGTGAAAAACTTTGTTTAACCCTTCCACAGGGAAGAACTTTGTTTGAACCTTTCACAAGGAACATATCCACCAAGATTCAGCTCAATCTGAGTCACGGTTCTGGAGAAGGAAGTCAAAAATAGTGAAAACACACTAACAATCATACAAAAATGGAAAAAGATTACAGCGCCATCTGTTGAACAAATTCAGATTAGGAGTCCCTAGGAGTATTTCTGTGTGATATCAAAGCAATTGGGCAAGCAGTTTCGGGGAAGAAGATTTTTTTTTTAATTTGCCCCCAAAAGAACAAAAAAATTCATAAAAAATCCAAAATTCACTGGAGCATGACCACTTGACTTAACTTGGTAGAGACCCTTCCAAGGTAGATTGACACCTAGTTTGAAGTGAATCTGGCTAGCGGTTTCGGAGAAGTCGAAAATGTGAATAAGCATTGAAATGCCCATTGACTTACCTAGTAATCAATAGGAAAGGTGCTTTTACCGATATGAACCCGAATTGAAAAATTCATTAAAAATCAGGAATCAACAGCAGTGCCACCTTGTGAACAACTTTGTTTGACACTTTCACATGGAACATATCCACCAAGTTTCAGTTTAATGTGAGAAATGGGTCTGGAGAAGAAGTCGAAAATTGCGAAGACACAAAAAAATTCATGAAAAAATAGAAAAAAATTGCAGCACCACCTCTTGAACAAATTAAGGTCTAGGGGTCCCCAGAAGTGTTCTTATGCAATTTCAAAGCAATTGGCACAGTGGTTTCAGAGAAGGTTTTTTAAGATTTCCCCCCAAAATGAACAACAAAATTCATAAAAAAATCCAAAAATCATTGGAGCATGACCATTTGAACAAACTTGGTAGACACACCCAAGGTACATTGCCACCTAGTTTGAAGTGAATCTGGCTAGCGGTTTTGGAGAAGAAGTCGAAAATGTGAATAAGCATGAGAATGCCCATTGACTTACATAGTAATCAATAGGAAAGGTGCAATAACCGATCAGTACCCGAATTGAAAAAAATGTTTAAAATTAGGAATCCACAGCAGTGCCACCATGTGAACAACTTTGTTTGACCCTTTCACATGGAACATATCCACCAAGTTTCTGTTCAATCTGAGTTACGGTTCTGGAGAAGAAGTCGAAACTGGCGCAAACACACAAAAATTCATAAAAAAGTAGAAAAAAATTGCAGCACCACCTCTTGAATAATTAACGTCTAGGGGTCCCCAGAAGTGTTCCTATGCAATTTCAAAGCAATTGGCCCGGTGGTTTCAGAAAAGAAGGTTTTTTAAGATTTCCCCAAAAAATTAAACAAAGAAACCCCCCCCCCCCAAAAAAAAAATCATGAAAAATCCAAAAATCACTGGACCGTGACCATTTGAAAAAAGTTGGTAGAGATCTACCCAAGGCACATCTCCACCAAGTTTGAAGTGGATCTGGCTGACGGTTTTTGAGAAGAAGTCGAAAATGTGAATTGTGAACGGACGACGACTGAGGACAACGGACAACAGACGGACAACGGATGCCTCACCCTCCTAAAAGCTCAGCTGAATTATCAGCTGAGCTAAAAAGTGATTAGAAGTTATCCACAAGTGCTGGCTTCAAATCTTTCACCTTAAGTGACAATATTTTTGGTACACTCGGCATACAAGGTTCGTACGCAATGTAAATTGAGCCGAAATAAAACGCAGTCTAATTTCCCTTCCCTTATACAGTGTCGCAAGTGCTCAGCAGTTCTACGAAAAACATGTGAAACATAAAACTTCTGACTGCCAAGACCAAAAGTCAGTTGGAACGCAAACAGTCATCTGATTAAAAAACTGCTTCTTAAACCAGTGACGAGCACTCTTCTTTGGTAAACCCCTTTCAAATATCCGGTTATACAAAATTCGGGACATTCATATTAGCTTCGGTGCTGCTTCGACCTGTATCATTCAAGGATGGAGCACAGCGTGGTGCCCATATCAAACATTACAAAATATTATGCTCTTGCGACAGTAACGTGAATGAAATAATCTGTTCAACAAAGGGACTGTGACAGTTTTGTGTTCAGATGACCTTGCCTTGTCACCTTGGGAATGAAGTCAAGGTCACTCATGTACTGTGTAAAACTGGTCTACAAAGTAGACTACCAGCATCAAATTGCTAGTTGAAATAGTTTCTAATTTATCAAGCAAACAGTAAAATTAATTCAGTGGCCTTGTGACGTTGGGAATGAGTCATCATCCACGCACGGTGTTAAAAATGAAATTCATTCCTTATATTTATAATCCCCCCTCTGTAACATCAAAATCGTGCGAAAATTGGCTTTGATAAAATTGCATAACACCAACATCCCCCTTTACAATAGTATAATATGGATATTTTACATCGACAACATAGTGAGCACTAGGGTCACAACTTCAAACTTGTTCGCAAAATTGCCAAGCTATGTAAAGACCCGGTCAAAATGTTCCTTTCATGCGTACGTGTAAGTAACGCGCCCTATGATTTTATGAAAGTCGCGCTGACTCCGAAAGTGCGCGATAACATCGGAGAATTACGGTAAATATGAAAATAATCGATGGTATGTTATGGCTTATGGAGCCACGAGAAAGTAAAAATAGAACCAGGAATCTGCGTATTGTGAAGAGGCCAATGTAGTAATTAACAAATGAATTCCATTTGAGACTCTTATATTTGCCTAATATAAAAAACCATACAATGTGTAAATATCAAGTTTCGCCTTCATATCTAGAACTGTCTCTCTGCAATTTCAAAGCTGTTGGCTAAGTTCTTCCAGGGCAAAGGATTTTTAAGATTTTGCTAAAAAATGGAGAAAAATCATTTTAAAAAAATCCAAAATAACGCCATTTGAACAAAATTAGCAGAGAGCCATCTAAGGTACATCCTCATTAAGTTTGAAGAGGTTATGGATACAATTTTGGAAATGATGTCGAAAATTTAAATTGCTTTGTAATACCCAGTGACATGTATGCATTAGCGACAAGTACCCCAATTGAAAAACTCATAAAAATCTGGGACCCATATTAATTTCGCCTGGTGACCACCTCTATTTGACATTTCCACCAACTCTCAGCATCATCTGAGCCTCTGTTCCAGGGAGCAAGTTGATAATAGCCAACCCCCCCCCCCCCCCTTTGAAAATGCATGGAAAAAGGAAGAAAATCGTCACAGCGCCACCTGTTGAGCAAATTAAGGTCTAGGGGTCTCTATGGAATTTAAAAGCAATTGGCTATTCGGTTTGGGAGCCTTTTGAAAAAACATTGCAAAGAAAAACCCATTAAAAAGTCCATAAAATACTGGATATGACCATTTAAATGGCCCGGTGGATACCCAACCAAGGTACATCCTCACCAAGTTTAAAGTGGATCCGGCTGATGCTTTTGGAAAATTCGAAAATGTGAATTGCTTCTGCAATCCCCATTGTAATCAAGAGGAAGGAATGCAATTACCGACAAGTAACCCAGTTGAAATATTCATTAAAAATTTGGGGATAAGGAATATCAACACCTGGCGCACACTTCTGTTTGACCCTTTCACAAGCTGCATTTTGTCAAGGTTTCAGCACAATCTGAGGGATTGTTCTAGATATGAAGTCAAAAATAGCGAAACCACACAAAATTGAAAAAAAATAGATAAAATTGTAACACCATCTGTTGAATAGATTCAGGTTTAGCGGTCTGCAAAAGTTCCCCTATGAATTTTCAAAGCAATTGGCAAAGCGCTTTCGGAGATTTTTGAGATTCTGCCTCCCCCTCCCCCCAACAACAAAATCATACCGTACAACCCAACCAAGTTTGAAATGGATTTGGCTCACGGTTTTGTAGAGGTCGAAACTATGAATTGTAGACGAATGACAGACTATCCTATTACGGTATGTGACCTTTCGAAAATCTCTTTTATTCTGTGGATACAGAGGGCAACATTATCTTGTATTCTGAGGTGGGGGGGGGGGGGGTTAAAGGGATGCAGTTAATAAAAGAAAACACGTCCTCTTGCACTTTGAATTCAAAATTATGTTGAAGTGAAAAATTATCCTCACAATGAAACTGAAATGTAAGTTTGAGAATTAACGTACGTACCTGGTCATCGGTGGTTAGTCTTTCCTCTTGTTGCTGAATTCAAATCAAGAACGCGCGAGTTAATTTTTAAGACTAACGTGCACGATATTAATCTCAACAATTTTTAAATACATCTACTGAGTCACTCGTCACAGCTTTAAATAGTAATAAACTACTCTCACATGTTGAAACAAGGCACCTGAGTTCATAATAGATAAAAAGTGACTCGTTTTCTATTACCTTGCCCGCCATGACATAATAATTAGGATGTCGCAACCCTTCGTGGAATATGAAATATAGGTCTATTTCACAATAAAGTAACGAATAATGTGTATATTTTACTGGTGATGCAAGTAAATACAATTTCTTGAATACTGAATAAAGCTATTTTTACCAAATAATATATGGAATAAAAAATTTACCTGTGTATATATGTATGTATGTATGTATGTATGTATGTATGTATGTATGTATGTATGTATGTATGTATGTATGTATGTATGTATGTATGTATGTATGTATGTTGGTAAAGATGTCCAATGTGGCATATTTCTTATCAGAGTTTCCGTGAATAAGTCATAGTTAACAGTTATTGCCCTCAAAACTGAAAAACCGCAAACATGAAGCACAAGCTTGGTGTCACGTCGTTTTCCGGAATACGGAGAAAACTTATTGAACAAAGAAAAATTGTCAAAGCTTTGTTGAATATGGAATATCACGACTCCTGCCCCTGCAGGGACCCGCAACAATGTGTGGAAAAAAAGCAAAATATTGTCAATTGGGTTTTGAGGTCAACACATAAAAAGATTGAACTCACCCCAGCCTCGGTGGCATCTACTTCATCTGGGTTCTACAGAAAGAAATGATTTACAATTTTAGCTTCACAAACACCAATAGCTTACACATACCAAATTGAATACAAAGGATCAAGAGTATGTAGGAACTTGAATTAAGCTGGCTCATTTTACCAATGCAAGGCGTTTAATTGTAAAGGTTGTCTCAGCGCTAGCTGCAGTACATTTTGATGTCATATTTTTAATTTTAATTTTGCGCAGCCTTACTTGAGTAAAATCAAAATGTGCAGTTCTTTACCATTTAATACAAAGAAGTTCAAAAGATCAACCTTCCATAAAATTTTGAATCAACACCCGACATGTGCTGCATTCGTTATTGGTGTTTATTTCGCGTAAAATGTGACTTTAGCTCATCCCACCCTAATGACGCTTTTTCCCACTAATATCCAAATGTCGTCTGCTAATTGTATTTTACCTATTTAGGGATTATTTTTCAAAATTTTTGGACGAAGCTTGCATGGAAGATCATTCCAAAATATATGTCCATAGTCAACAGCTTTCCTTGGTCTCCTGTCCGGGTGGAATGAGTTAAGAAAATCACATTTACACGAAATCAACCACTAACGACAGTGTTAAGAAGCACACTGTGTTTTAAAATTAAGTCTAGAATTTTGAAAGTTGCGTCCAGTATACTCGAGACAAAGACTCGAGCTGTCAATCTGTAACATATCATGTCCTTTTATAGATGCCACTATAAATGTATCTCAATGCAAAATCTGTGGTTAAACAGTCACAGCAGATTGCCTCCCAAAACAATACAATGCTGCAGTAACATCTTTCTTTCATGTTCACATATATTTTTGACTCTTATTGTGACATTTTACTTAAATCATCAGGGAGAGGTCTAACCACAGGGGTTCATCTATATTCTCTAGGACAGCACATACAAACGAATGAACGAACAAAAGAACGAGCCAATCAAGGAACGAAAGAACAGATGAACAAACGAACGTACAAAAGAACAAAATAAATGGTCTTTGGCATATTTACATTATATCTAGCCAAGAAGAATATATGGAAATGAGTTTGCACTCCATTGACAGAAACCTCTGTGAGTGCAAAGCATGAAAGCAATTTAGTGCCTTTGCGTTTCTGTTGTTCACCGAGTGCATGTGAAATCAGGCATATCTTTATAAACGTTAACTGTCGCCATCTTGCTTGCGGTACGTAAATAAATGAAAATATCCCTGTACTGTTAGCTATCAATATTTTGGTTACTTTCACGTAGGGGTAGAAAGAAGGAAATCAACATTTTCCTCCGGCAAAGTTTCATTTTGAAAACATCATTTTCTCACAAGTTATTAACAATACAGCTTTCCGCAAAGTCAACCCCAATCTGCCACAGTGATTTAGAATCTTCAGGTAAAGAGCTTTCAGAAGAAGATGATCACTTAGAAGTGGACTTTGCGGAGTGTACTGTTAACATCAATCATTTGCACATTTGCTATACTTTCCGTTCGACTCCCCCCTCCTCTTCTTCCACCAGCTTGAGAGATCTTTCCTTGTCAATATCATGTTTGTAAACTGAAGCTATTCTTAAAAGCGATGTCATTGCCAAAGTACGTGTGTGTGTTACGTCGTCAGTCATTTGAGCTCCAATAGTTTCTTAATCGGTTTGTTTACAAATAGATTACACGAAAATAAGCTTTCTATTAGGGACAAATACAAATGTATACTTCTTTGCATGTTGTCTTCTTGGTTTGACATAGTACAATGCTCCCTTTTTAAGGCCCCAATTACAAGACGGCTTATAATGCCGGGTTGATGATACATGCCACCATTTATCCACTTTTTTTTTCTCAAAAATGTGGATTTGGTGTAAAGGGTATGTGCTTTTACCATTTTCCCAGTTAGGTGGTTGGTACAAAAGGTTGCTGATTCCAGACCCAACCATTTCGTGCCAAAAAAACAACAACAACAAAACAAACAAAAAAACAAAACAAAAAAAGAAAACCCACAAAAAACAAAAAAACTAACAAAAAACAACAAAAACAAAAAAAAAAAAAAAAAAAAAAAAAAAAAAAAAAAAAAAACCCTAGAAATATTCGACATGCTTGTCTGTCTGTGTGCCTGAAAAACTTTTAAAGAATGCCTATTCAGTATTCATTTCACTCCATCAACATTCAACATTTTTTTTTCATGCGGCTATGTAAAAAAACCTATAAACTGAAGTTGGAAAGGCAACTCAATCTATTTAGTTTGAAGCTATTCAAGATTTAAATTTTGTGTATTTGCCTAATTGGCATAAATCGAGCTGCAACAACTTTGATTCATGGTTCATTGCATGTAACTATTCTACAAGGATATCAACAAAAGTTTGAATGACACCACAGTCTATAATAGGTTTGAAGTTATTCAAAAATTTAAATTTTGTGTTTTCACCTAATTTGCATCAATTAGACTGCTACAGCTTTGGTTCATGTTTTATTGGATGCGGCTATGTCACAAAGCTGTAAATTGAAGTTGGAATGACACCTCTGTCTGCAATAGTTTGAAAGCTATTGGAGAATTCAATCTTGTTTATTCACCTAATTTGCATAAATTAAAATGCTACAACTGTGGTTCATGATTCATTGGATGCAGCTGTAACAAACCTATAAATTTAAGTAGGATTGGTACCTCTAATTATAATATTCCAAGTGCTTCTAATTAGCATAATTTCAAATGCTACAATTTTTGTTCACTCTCTGTTTGGTTGACAGGTGTCACAAACCTGTGTGTATATATATGTATATAAATTTTGTGCTATCTGTAATAGGTTGGAAGATACGGAACTTTTCAAATTTTAATTGCTCCTACTTTGCATAATTTTTAACATGACATTTAAAGATGATGTTACACCCGTTGATACTATGAAGTAAAAATTACTACATCAACACCAGATTCCCATGCTTTGTAAATCTGAGTGGTACCTGCTGTATGCCACCATTGCCGTGAGCAGCCGCATTGCTTTTTGTGGTCACTAGGCTCAGACATAGGAGTCAATTTCTTTGTAAAATTTACCTGTTGTAACAGGTCATCTGCTGTATGTGGTCACTTTTTCTTGGCAGAAGGGATGGCCACATGCAGCAGGTACCAGTGTACTTGTACACATAAGACTTATAAGTACATGTATTTGAGTTTTACTATTTACAGGAACATAAAAACATTACGTGATAATAAAAAACTATGAGGCTCACCTAATCCACTGTCATACATAACATTCAACTTCACATAGTTCTTACAGAAATCTATGTGTTTAACAATTGAGTGTCACCAGCCTAAATGTGTCAGCAAACTTAAGTTGTATGTTTGCACAGGCAACATTCAACATCAAATATAGCTCCTAACCAAAATCTTAGCCATGGTACATGAGCATGTTTGACTATTGAGGTTCACCAACCTACTAAAGGTGTGGACAAACTTAAGTTACAAGTTTGCACAGGCTGAACAGGCATGTAATACAATGGATCTTTGTTGGAAGTGGGTAGTGTTTACAAAGGTTATGAAACAATGTTATATAGATATTTAACTGATGTGCAAATGTCACTGCTGGGTCCTGAAATATAACGGCTATGCCTGTGGGAGCTTTGCCAGGCCTTTCCCAATGAACCCACTGCCCTGACCAAAATCCTTCCATATTACAGTTGGTCATTACAAGGAGTTTGCATCTGTGTTCGGGTGATTTCTGGTAGTTGATCTGAATCTCTGTTTACGAAGACCTGCTAAACTTTGGTTCATGTTTCATGTGATGCTGCTATGTCACTCACCTATCAACTGTAGCTGAAATGACACCTCTCAGTCAGCACTAGCTTAGTGATGGGGAGTCACACCAAAGAGGATTCAGATATATATAGCCTCCTTGGTTACACAATAGAGACAAGTTCATTCTACCAACACAGCCAGTCTCCCAAGGGATTGAAGGGTAAGCTTACAGCACTGGGCACGAAGCACCACTGTCTCTGTAATGATAGGTTTGGGGGCCAGGGTCTCACAGTTCCAAATATCTGGTTGCATAAAAGCCTGGCTGTGGAAACAGTCATCAGCTGGGGGGTGGGGGGGGGGGAGGTTGTGTATCCTGAGGAAATTCATTGAATTGAACATAAATTAAACTTCTCGACTTTGTTTGCATGCTATAGGAATTTGCTTTAGCCATTGACCCACATATTAAGCTTTGAATGGCACCTCTGTCTAGAAACGTTGCGAAGATATGTAAGGTTAAAATTTTCCACAAATATGCCTCTAATTTGCATCATTTTTTACATCATGACTGTTCAAAAAAAAATGTGCAAAACTTCACTACTTGGTCTATCACCATGCCAAGTTTGGTACTTTTTCGGAACTATAGTGTTGAAAAAACCTGACCACAAAACTCACTTACGGAAATGAATGAATGATTGAATGAGTGAATGAATAAATAATTAAATAAATAAATAAATAAAGAAAGAAAGAAAGAAAGAAAGAAAAAAAAGAAAAAAAGAAAGAAAGAAAGAAAGAAAGAAAGAAAGAAAGAAAAAGAAAGAAAGAAAGAATTTTTAGGGGAAAAAACAAGAAGTCTGTGTTCACACACAGACTAAACAAAACCAAAAAAAAAAAAAAAAAAAAAAAAAAAAAAAAAAAAAAAAAAGAAAATCCCCCTCCCACAATGTCATTGTGGGTGTGGATTGGTGCCCAGTGGTGCCCTCTTCCTATTACTTATATGTTGAATGTCCCTTCATAGTAAGGTGGTTCTGTAACAACCCAGACTGCTCCACACACCCCATCCCCAGCATTATAATGAAGGAGAAACAACATGCACAGTGGAATCTCGTTGTAATGACATTCAGATAGCTGACATATTCACAAGCTTTGAGGGACATGCAGTCGACTTCCTTCGCTATTTGACTCCTTTAAAGATCCGACATATTCAGATATATGGCAGATTTTGCGGGGGACAGATGCTGTCACTGTGATGAGGTTTCACTGCATTTGTATCGTGGGGTAACCCGTGGCTCTTAAGATTTAAGAGCTGTAATTATCATCACACATTTTGCAATAGAACAATTGATCATTTTACCTCTGCGAAACGTCTGTATAAATAGCGCCATGTTTTCATTGAAGTGCCAATGACCAGGGGCGCCAAGGTCCACACCAGGATAATGATAGCGACGATAGCGGGTGGCTGCATGGTGTCTGTGCCATAAGAATGATATATACATACATACATACATACATACATACATACATACATACATACATATATATATATATATATATATATATATATATATATATATATATATATATATATATATATATATATATATATACTTCCTGTACATCAGGCATCGTTAATTATAGGAAAAAAGTTGACATCAAAACGATTCAGGCTACATCTTAACTCTTTCCTTGTTTACTTCGAGCAAATCTATGTGATCTGAATTGACATCGCGATATTAAGTTAACATTCTTTGTCAACATGAGCCGACCTTTCCTTCAAGGAGAGGGGTTACTTTCGTTCTAAGTCAACAGCTTTCTTTCAGCACGCATTACGGCCAAACCGTGACGAGAAAGCCTGTTCGTGTTTGGCAGGTAAGGTATATAAGCAGAACGGGTCCCCTGCAAACGGTTTGTCTGCATTAAGTTATATGAAATTGGTCCCGGACTTTTAAGTTGGGCGTCTGTGATAAGTTTATAATCTTACATTTTAATATGTATCTTTGCGCAGTGTTGTACAGTAGAATCTCCGATTAAGACCACATCCATAAAGAGACCATTTCTATATTAAGACCACCAATTTACAGACCCACTTTTGTTTATCCTTAATTGAATTAAACCCCCATTAAGAGCACTCCCCTGTAAAGGACACATTTTTAAAGTCCTTTAGGTGGTCTTATGGGAGATTCCACTGGATATAAAAAACTCCTCTGATGAGATAAATGCAGGAAAATTTTTGACCCATGTTTAATCAGATACTACTGTAAAAAATTCATAACCCTTTCCCCCTTGAATTTAGACTGATTCAGCAGCTTAACATTGGTTGAGTTTCCACCCCATGCCAGGAAAGCTGTTGACCTGGGGCATGTTGTCTTTATAGGTGTCATCAACAATTAACATCCCAATTGTTTTTCATTACAGGTGAAATTGTCAAAATAGTGAAGCAGGCCACATTTGACTGACGGCCGGTTCTGTCCAATTCAAGGAGGAAAAGGACTAAACACACCTTTTTACAAGATTTGTTCCTAACAGTAGAAGACAA
>OZ026627.1:28513964-28653964 GCA_964020975.1 Hermodice carunculata
TAAAATACAAAAAAGTACACGGGCACACACACACACACATATGCACGCATAATATGTATATAATATGCATGTCTCGAATTTATCAGATTGAGTGCTGTAGTTAAGAGAATTTTCACTCGTGGTTATTTCCCGCAAACGGATTTTTGAAAATTATTAAAAAATTCGCATTTTTTAATTTGGGACAATTAAATGCGAAGTGTAGCTCCCATGGTTTATGGTACGTTCTTTCATGGTAATCGTCTTTCCGTCCAGTAATTGTGTGCTTTCTTCTTGAAGCATTTTCCTGCCTGCGAAGCTTTAACTATACCCCTGATAAGCTCTTTTACAAGATGATGATGATGATGATGATAATAATAATAATAATAATAATAATAATAATAATAATAATAATAATAATAATAATAATAATAATAATAATAATAATAATAATAATAATAATAATAATAATAATAATAATAATAATAATGACTCTGTTACATATGAAAAACCAAACTTACCGAAGGGCGTGATAAGCGGACAGATGACACTGTAGACAAGGATCATAGCGAAAACACACAACATCCACGCATAGTTTCTACCATACGGGAAATCATCCGCAGCAATCTGAAAAAGTACAGATTGGTGTCACCTCGACTTTTCCCTCTTTTTGTATCTAATATGAAGATCATTAAAGGTCCAGACCCAAAAGAGTTTCCACTTATGTTATTGAAAAGTTGCTTTAGAATGTAAAAGATAGCAAAACGAATGTAGAATATCTGTATCTGCCCCCCCCCCCCCCCAGGTCTTAGCGCAGTCAATGTGATTTTGGTTAACCGGCAGAAAAAAGGTGTAATTATAAAAGTTGTCTTTGTCATGTGGTATAGCTGGTGATATAACCACGTTTTATGCTTTAGAGGCGCTCGAAATATATTTTTTAATTCTCATTTAACAGCCAGTGCATGAAAGTCAAACTAATCTTTGCAATTTTGCACTGTTCCTCTTTTAAAATAGTTTTATATGCCAATTGTAACGAAGTTTTGATTGAATCAACAGCGTTCCTTGGCGCACATTGGGAGCAATGGGCCCAGTGCGCGCAAGGAAAGTTGTTGACATTGACCATTCTTAGAGTCGCTGCAACTGTAGGCATATATATATATATATATATATATATATATATATATATATATATATATATATATATATATATATATATATATATATATATATATATGTTTATATATATGTGTATATATGTATGTTTATATATATATATATATATGTATTTCTGTGTGTGCTTTGTACACAAACAAGTTAAAAGTTAATAGTAGTTATTTCTTTTCAGCTGTATATTAGTGTTCGTCAGTTAGCGAAACAGTTACCTTACGAATAGATTTCTTTTCTGCGTTGGATTTTGCCATGAATATCTTGACGCTGTACAATAAGAGGTCGGCCACACGAAGGAGCTGCATGCCACTTCCAATGAACGTAGCGGAAATGACGTAATTTACGAAAAACGCGCCATTGTCAGGCAGAAATATACAACTGCAATACACAACACAATACATGCTAAATACTGGCAAATCAAGAGGCACGTACATACGATGCATTTGACATTGATATGCCTAATATATTGTATCAAAAGTGCAGCATGCAACAACGTTAAATTGTGGGCATAAATCCTGATAATGGCTGAAAGACACAGTTGCATTACAAATTTAATAGTTTGCATTTTGTACACTTAATTTGTAAGCTTATTTTGTTAGTATGTGCGAACTATTACAAAAAAGGCACAAGACTGAGAGCGAAAGTGTTATGCGGAGCTTTAATAACAGATATATATGAATAATGAAATTCCGTTTGCATATAATCACGTAATGACATGCGAGCGATATCTGCCAGGAATTTCTCTGATCTGAACTTCAATTAATTCTTATCGGCAGTTGTGTGTGGTGTGTGTGTGTGTGTGGTGTGTGTGTGTGTGTGTGTGTGTGTGTGTGTGTGTGTGTGTGTGTGTGTGTGTGTGTGTAGGAAGACAATATGCGGCTTAACTTTTCTCTGGCTGTTGTGTTTTCTCACAAAGAGAGACTTTTCGGCAAAGAGTTGGGAGTCCGGATGTTTGCTGTTCGGGAACCCAAATTGCCGGCCTAGCCAGCCCGAGCCCGAAATTATATATTTTCTGCCATTTCTACTATCCTAGGCGACTCCAATTCATTGGCAAACTTAATGATTAACTTCTTATTTTTAAGTAAAGATGAACTTACGACCAACGAAACTTTGCGTTCGGATCAGTGTTCGTAACCCATTCGAAAAAAGCCTTGGCACTGAAAGCAGAGGAACATACACATTTAGACTTTAAGTAAAACACATTGCAGGTATTTCTGACAGACAGTATATTTGTGTCGATTTATTCTGCGTTGTTGAGTGCATTTCGTAATTATTTCCTGGCGTCAGGTCAAATGGACTTCAACAACTTGACGTTTCTAGCAAATATATTCTTTTTTTTTTTTTTTTAAGCCATGAGGCTGGCATCACGTGACCCTGACGCTACAGGGGAGCATCTCTGTACTTCTTGGATTCATCTTTCATATGGCTGTCATCTAATCAGAGCAGTCAATTTTCATATGATTTTGCTATTAGGAGTTAAATGTATAATCTTTCCACTTCTGGCAAAAATATTTTTCTTTCGGCACGACCAGAGGACCCTCTGTTGTACAAAGTTCAGAAAGAAAGAACGGGTGTATAAACACATGGTTTCTCTCTTCAATTAATTGTTGCAGTAAGCACTTTCACATGACGTTTATACGAGTTTTTGAATGTTATGACAACCAAACATAATTTAAGCTATTATACAATATGAAGGTTGTATTTAAAAGAAAATGAATGTGTATGCTTTGTCAGAAAATAGGTTATATTTTACTTTCTTATAAACACGCCCACACACATGCCTACATTATGAGTGGATATGAATATGACACTGTGCTTTATACTAAGTTTAAGTTGAAGGAACGTGCAAGCAGTTGGTAGAAGCTCATAAGAGGTGATCCATCCATCTCTTTTACTGACACAGAATCGTTCAAGGGAACATTTTCTTCAGTCTTTCTTCAAATATTGTTGATACAACGTAACAGAGTGATATCAATACGAAGCTTTACGTTGTTTTTTGAGTCAAACACTACATTGTTTTCCGACGGATTAGACAGCAATGAAGCCATTATGACACTTTCTAACGGTAACCTTAATTTATCATTACCTCGTTAGCCCGATAGAGGGCAGTACCAGGAGCATCAAGAGCAGGAAGATGTAGGCCTTCACCATTGCTGTGTAGTTGGAAGCGGTTCTGAAAATGATAGACACTAGCGTGAATAATAATAAGCTTACACGAACAATCCAAATATGTACCTGACCAGAGACTGTAGACCCCCCCCCCCCATTTTTTTTAGTAAATTGCAGCACCCCCTCCCCCCATTGTCTTATCAATCGTTTAGTGTCCTTGTCCATACTTTAGAAAATTTAGAAAACTTTCAGACCAGCCCCCCCCCCCCCCCCCCCCCCATACACACAAAGAAAGAAATAAGGAAAGAACGAATGGAAGAAAGAGAAAGAAAGAAAGAAAGAAAGAAAGAAAGAAAGAAAGAAAACAAACAAACAAAGAAAAGAAAAAAGACAATGTCACTGTGATTTCTGCTACAGTGTCATCGACTTCCTTTCTTTTTTTATATTTTATTTGTTTTTCGTGTGAACAAAACAAGGTGCTTGTCAAATATGTTTGCCAAATGGTCGTCTCACTGCCTTTACAAGGAAGTAATCCCACACTCTATAGGCACAGGCAAGCACTTTATAGTATAATAAGGAAACAAGACGACACAAAGACGCCGCTCATGAACAAAATATACATGTAAGTTATGAACAGGCAGTAAGTTTCACTTTGTTCCGAGGCATGAACACAAATATATACTCGGCAAACGTTTACCTTTTGCGAGAATGTCTGCGAATAGCATTTAAGTTCAATCTACCCACATACATGTATTTGTATTTCTTCTTCTTCTTCTTCTTCTTCTTCTTCTTCTTCTTCTTCTTCTTCTTCTTCTTCTTCTTCTTCTTCTTCTTCTTCTTCTTCTTCTTCTTCTTCTTCTTCTTCTTCTTCTTCTTCTTCTTCTTCTTCTTCTTCTTCTTCTTCTTCTTCTTCTTCTTCTTCTTCTTCTTCTTCTTCTTCTTCTTCTTCTTCTTCTTCTTCTTCTTCTTCTTCTTGCAAATGTGTTTACCGTGGTTTGTGTATCTTGCAAATGTGTTTACCGTGGTTTGTATATCAACAGTACGTAATCGTTCAGAAGATCAGAACTGGGCAATAACAATGTGCTCACCTTGTCCAGTGGCCGACGAAATTTTCTGTGAGGAAGACAATAGTGGGCAGAAGTGTGGAGAAGAGGAGCAGGAGGAAGACGGGAAGGATCCCTGTCACGAACGGACTCTGGAACATGAAGCAAATACCACAGTACATTTCACGAAAGAGAGTAACAATTTATGGACTTTACATCTCTACAAATTTTCACAAATAATGTTCCCTCTGTGCATCACTGTTATCAAAGGTGATGAGTTGCTGATGAAGGGGAGTTCTAGAATATGCCTGATTATAAACTTACGCAGGCTTGAAAGTCAGCTCTCGTACTACTTAAACGAGATTACAACGTTGTGTTGGAAGCCTATAAAAATCAGACACATCTTAATATAATAAGTCCCCAATATCTATCTGAGTACATAAATCTAGAAATATCTCCTCCATCAGATTAATTTTGAAACACGGAAGATGCAAGTTTAGTCTGGGAAGGCTGCACAGCTGCTGAATAGCTCCAAGAAGTTCGGCTGACTGCTGCTCGCTCTAACAGTCATTGACGTAATATACTGTGTAACAAGTGCTACATTATAAGACCTCGAATGGTAAATTTAACACCTTGCAGAGAAATACAAAGTTAACACTAATGTATCAGACGGTTCACAAATCTAGTACCAGAATATTTGCAATATGTAATACTCTCAACAAAAGTTTGCTTTACCACATTTTAGAGCTCCCACTTTTTTGTTTAACAATTCCTTCTTCCCATCAACTATGCGTCATTTCATGGAGCTATCGTGAACCCTTGACATCCTTAACTCGTTATCCTCGTCAATATTCAAACTGAGATTACTTGAACATAGATATGCTGTACTTTACACGTCTACTTACGCTTAGGCAACAACCAGCTGAACGCAATACTTAAGCAGCATCCAGCTGAACACCATGGTTAAAGGTACTAGGAAGTGGGTAGAAAAATGGACCACTTTTTACTTCTGGGGTGGACTCTTTAGCTGTGATGTCATCTAAGGATGTTCATGTGATAACCAACTTTTCTTAAATCTCTGTTTGTGGGCCAGGCAAGCCAGGGTGACATTGGCTGAGGTTTTACCCACTTTATGAGGTGAAAAGAGATTATGTATAATGGTCTGCCCAATGCATGTAATTAACATACAGTGAGCCACCAGGTGGTAGCGGTACTTCTCCTTCCCTTTAAGCAGCAACCAGCTGAACACAACTCTTTTTTTTTAAATTGAAATAACAACTAGTCTTGCAAGAGTGGTGTTCTGTTATCAAATCAAATGTGCTGAATCTGCCATTTCATTTGAATCTTTGTCCCGCCTCCAGACGTAATATTTTCTGTTATACTCTTCGATAATTTTCTGATCGCAAAGACTATGATAAAATGATGGTGTGAATCTTTGTTCCCATTTCAGACTCAGTGACCTGATGCACGTTTTCCAGGTTTTTTTGTGTCACAAGATAAGATGACATTTAGCGTTTCTTAACAAAGGGGTATTCTGGAAATTGACCTGTCTTTATGCACCTATTATGTAGCCACCTGCCAAATGCACTACATCAAGCTACAGTCGCACAGATATTGGCTATCAAGCTGCGATTTAATATAAAAAATGCGGAAACTTCACTTTATGACTCTAATAAGGAAGTTTGATTCTTCTTTTCACTGAGAGTATTATAAGTCAGAAGCAGAACGAACATGCAATGTCAATTTTGAAGTCTCAGTACCATTCGTCACAAAAGGGACTTAGATGGCGCCAATGCAGCAAATGGCTCTTTGTCTGCCCTCCCCGTTGCTGTACGTAGCTTACCGTCAGTGCCTGGACGGTCTTTTTGTAGTTGATTTCATCCAGCACGTTCATGATGACAGCGGGGGTGGTGAAGAACAGCAGAATCACAAACAACACGGCATTGATGAGCAACGCGCGCACCCACCACACCCAGGGTTTGGTCGACAAGCTGGGCCTGCAACAGGTGTTCAGCATGAAATTGCGAACATTGCAAAAGAATAACAAAACAACCTCATTGCAGGACGGAAAATAAGAGCTGGGGCTTCACACATGTTGCCTGCTAAAAGTCCCATTTGCTTTCCACTGCGCTTACATGAAGTAAAGAATAAGGGGCCCATATAAGCCTAATGCTCTGCTGACAAATAATCGGAAGACTATTACGAAAATGATAAAATCCTGAAATGCAATTCCCGTGACCTTGAAGGAGTTCAAGGTCATACACAATGTCTCATATCATAGTTCCGCATGATAAATATTTGTCATACATTAAGTATCATTAGCCGTATTCTTTGTCAACACACTGAATTTAGTGTCCTTTCCTGAAGTGCTTAATGACCTTGAAAATCTGTCAAGGTCACCCAAAACTACGCAAAATTTGACTATCGGCCTAATTCATTTGGTGTAAGTTTTGTGGTTCCATCCCAATTTAGTATCACAATAACAAACTTAACGGGTTTTTGACACAATGGTATGCTATTTATGCGTTATCATAATATGGTTGTAGCTGTATGACTCCCTGAACCAGCGTCATTCCACCTTCGGTCTCGCGACGATAGGCGTGCGAAAGGCTGATACAAAGGTGATAAAGATCCAATCATGAGATAACCTTTACATTTTTATTCGGTGTAAATTTTTGAATTTTTAATTAATGACGCATTTAGATATATAACAAAAAGGCAAACATAACAGCGTCTGTTTCATTTACATCCACAAAATGAGGCCCAGTTTTCAGGGTTTTTTGCACTATTGTCATAACTTTTCTCGATAAGATGTTCCAAATTCAGAACTCTGGTGCCAACAGAATTTAGGGCTCTCTCCCTCTTTGCTGGCAGCCATTTTCAGTGCAATATTTATTATAATTAGGGAACCTTCTAACCTCTGTAATTGGTTATTGAGGAGAAGAGTTGCTAGTAACCGTTTTGAGAATGATTTCTTGTCTGTGAATGGGTATGCAGTAAAAAAGCACATGTGCTTGATATGAAGCCTCATTATGACCCACCTGTCATAGACTTTTGCCCGTAGAATATTCCTGTGATGGTAAATGGAATCATGTTTACAAGCCCCACTCTTGGCCATCGCAAGAAATCATTTTCCGTAATGTATCCCATATATGCAATGTTAAACATTTACATATGATACACATTTGTGGTATTTTTTTTCATTTGGCTCATTCTTTTCTTCAAATTATTGAATTAAATATGTTTTCAACACATGCGGGTCTGTATCTTCCCTAATACTATATGTCGTGCCATCAAATTTAAACGCAATTTCGTCTCCCCACTAAATCGACATATAGCTACCAAGATCTCGTGAAGATTCAAGGAAAATTCTCCAAATTTTCACATTTTGCTCCATACATTACATAATACTGTAGATGGTACCGCCAAAATCCATACAGGCCCAAATGTTCATACTCTGTTGAAGTCCAGAAAGTTACATGGAACTAACTTGAAAACTGTGAACTGTATCGCGTTCATAAAAGAGTATACCGACGCATGGATATGACAGGT
Organism: Hermodice carunculata; assembly: GCA_964020975.1. Taxonomy (NCBI): domain Eukaryota; kingdom Metazoa; phylum Annelida; class Polychaeta; order Eunicida; family Amphinomidae; genus Hermodice; species Hermodice carunculata. Next base: position 28,521,812 of record OZ026627.1, read on the forward strand.
CGTGTAAAGTCTGCAACTTTAGACCAGAAGGGCTAAAAACCGGTGTTTGGTGTGTAGAGGCGGCAACCGCTAGACACGATCGCCTGCCAAACAAAATCAATTTCAGCTCTTGATAATTAGGACGGTACTTCAGTGTACAATATAAGAATTATGAAAGCAACAAACATAGTATGTAATAACAGTAAATACGATATTTACCAGAAGATGTCCCCTGCTGCCGGGGCGTAATCCACATTCCATGAAGGCACTTCCATGCTCTGTGCCCCGGCACTCATGCTGGGGGTATAGCCAACACGACAGTGTTTCCTGGGCGGGTTGAAGTCGTGCACAACTCTGATGACCAGAAAAATAATTTTGTAAGAAATGTACACGTAAACGTTTGAAAAAGGACATATCACAAACTAACTCTTCTTTCTGAAAGCTGAGATCTACATCGGAATTTTCATGCTTAGTTTGTTTTACATTGATCGGAGCATGAGAATTGATGTCATGGAGTCAACTAACCCGACGTGAAATGTCGGTACATCAGGGTGCCAATGTAGATGCTGTGTGGAGATCATTAAGTCAACATTCCAATTCTCTGAGTAACAATTCACGTCATTTCAATAGAGCTTCCAGGCCTGCCTAATCTGCTTTTCGTTACATAAGAAATTGATTTTTATAGACTCCTTGTATTAATAACTATCATGACAGTACAAAATTAATCAGAAATTATTGCTGTTTTCTTGTGAATAACAAGAACTTAGCTATTTCTATGCAAAAATATCGAAAAGTGACTTCTTTGTTAAATAGTTGGATGTTGCTTTATTATTCTGAACGTGGCATATATAGTACTGTAAGTTACTGTACAGAGAGAGAGAGAGAGAGAGAGAGAGAGAGAAAGAGAGAGAGAGAGAGAGAGAGAGAGAGAGAGAGAGAGAGAGAGAGAGAGAGAGAGAGAGAGATACCTGGTGGCCATTGCCTTATAGGCAAGGGTAACGAATACAATGTTTAAGGGGTTCTGCAGAGATATCTCCCGCTCCCGATCATATTCCTCCGCCAGGCGGCGCTCTTCTGCCTTGAAGTACTCTACGGCGTCAACCTTTTGGACAGCAATAGTTTAAACTTGACATCTCTTGTACAAAAATATTCAACAAGGCCATAAAATACCAATTTGACACACATCTTGTGAAAAGGCGAGCTAACTACTTTTTTTGTACAAAAATGATGATTAGTTGACTCTTAGCTTCATATAGACGATAAATATAAGTGTTGCTCAGATGCATGGCATTAATGTGATTTTATGGTAATGTTATTGGTAATGACAATGACAGCAATCATGATGATGATGAAAATGGTATTAACAGTAATATCGCGAGTTTTTTTACCCACGAAACAAAAAAATAGGGTGCACGCATGAAATATCTGTATGTCTATGTCGGTCCGTTCATCCATCCACATTCCTAACTAAGACTATATAAAAGCCCGTCTTCAGCAAATACATATCACGTGTTACCTCCGGACATCCGCATCGCTCACAGCAATGACAGAAGAAGCCACACGGGTAGGGTCTCGCCGTAATCCGTTGCTCCTTCTCGGTCTGCGCTCTTTCTGCTTCTCTGAAGCTCTCGTGAGCCCTTACTCTGTGCACAAGCAAAAAAGAAATTAAAAGCCACATATTACAAGGGTAAGTTTTGTGACCCGTATTTATTTTTTTTGTAAAAATGTGATCGTTTAATGCTAATTCAATATGTATACGATCAAGAATATTTCAACAGCTGGAATGGTAAGCTCACTGGCTACTGTGACACAAATCTGCGTTGTCGGGCTTCATAGGTGCGTTAAGTTGTGCTCCATATGGGGGATTCATGTGCTCATTCTGCGATGTTTCAAAGTTCTGATCAAACTTTGCAGGCATAAATTGACCGGTGGCAACTAAAACAGATCGCTTGGTTTTATTGTCAAGTTTGCCACCTTTCCTGTCGAACTGGTTGACAACGATGAAAGACTGACCAACCCCCCAACACCCCGCCATTTTTTGGATCAGATTTGTATTCAGTGGGCCCTACTTAAATACTGTACTGAGTTTTTAACTCCTCGTCCCCTCCCCCATTACTGCTTGGAAAACGACGATTTTCCTACCAATAAGAGCACCGACCACCAAATGTGGATACAAAATTCCATCAATTGCGAACATTATGCAAAACGTACAGGTCCAATTACCCCGTCTCTCCTTGCCTACTCTTGGTACAAATTTAAAACCAAAAAGAAATAATGTAATGTTAAATCACCCGTTTGACTGATCATGTGAACTTATATGGCAGCATCATCTCCAAAGTACGTTAAATACTTATGCTGGTTTGGTATTCCGTGAATTTAACAATGGGAAATTTTAACAGGGACAACAAGGACTTGAATGTTTCTTGCGACAGGTGACAATATAAATAGACCATTACCGCTGTTCGTATATTGTAGTGAGACTTTTGACATCATAGGCAAAGTTGACGTCATGCACCGTCACGCCATAAGCATCCCTGTAATAAAATGAAGTGGTGATTGGTATGAAACAAACAATAACAACAACAAAAACAACAAAAAACAAAAACCAAACCCAACCAAACCCCAAACACCCCCCCCCCCCGACAAGACTGTGGGCTACTTGTACAGATGCGGGGGGGGGGGGCGGGTATAAACATTAAGTTTCTGATATTCAAATGTCGTCGCTTCTCAAAATATCCCTTCAATAAAAAGTTGTGACCTTTTGCAAAGGAAAAAGTACTTCTTACGGTGCTCACCTGAAATGTTGAGTTATACTTTCCTTTGTACACTTATCCGCCGGTACACTGGTTATGAGTATTGTTTTATTCAACTGTAAATGAAAACAACAATTTTCACCAGAATGTTGACATTCAAATGTATAGATTTATATAATCTGGTTCTAAAGTGTCATGATATGGAACCCCTATATCATTGTCAAGTCAATATCTCATCTCGGTACCTGCTGAGAAACCTTGCTCAGCTAGGTCATTTGTCATCTATGTAAGCCGTGAATATTTTAATTTATATGAAGTTTTCAAAAACATCGAATGTAAGACACACACACGCGCACTCACACAAACACAATATATGCAGACTATGTTGGAATAACTACCAGTTGCAGTAAGGGACTGAAGGAAATGATTGTGGGAATGTACTTATTTCCGCGTGTATATATATCCCCTGTTCTTGTATTGCAGGAAGTTAACGAAAGTTAAAAGTTCACTAATTTGGACATATTTCGTTTGAAACCTATGTTATAATAGTACTTAAGTGTGTTTTTATGCTCACGATTTTGGGCCATCACTGTAATACTCGAAAATAAAAACACCACAGAATCAAGTGAATTTACAGTACATAATAGATAACGTGACCCAGTTATGTTCTTTAGGCAATCACCCAAACCCAACAATATGTTGACTATATGCATATTTACCTAATGTTTGACCCATCCTAAAAATCTGACAACACGCTGATCACTTTAATAGCCAAATACGCTGATATTTGTTGAATTCGTGAAAAATACGGAGTGACCAGGTTCTTGTCCTTTGGTGTGGCGAAAGGATATAAACCTACAGTATGTTTATGCATATAGTAAATTTTGCAAATCCCGCGCATAGATTCAAAACGTTGATCACATATCTCATATTTACTTCATTTTGAAGGCTAATTTCTCAGACTATGACGAAAAAATAACATGGACCCACCTTAGTTCCTTCACCTCGGGGAAAGTGGACGGCAAGGTAGCGGTACATAGCCAGGAACCCCAGAACGAGGATGATGAGGGTGATGATGACGTGGACCCAGATGAGAGCCGAGCTGCAACGATCGATGCGGTTAGAAGGCTGCTATTTTATTGCTCAGCAGGCCACTCATTCAATCAAGATTGTCTGCCATTAGGAGCTAGCCCGCTATCTTATATTCAGCATGCCACTCATTCAATCAAGATTGTCTGCCATTAGGAGCTAGCCTGCTATCTTATATTCAGCATGCCACTCATTCAATCAAGATTGTCTGCCATTAGGAGCTAGCCTGCTATCTTATATTCAGCATGCCACTCATTCAATCAAGATTGTCTGCCATTAGGAGCTAGCCTGCTATCTTATATTCAGCATGCCACTCATTGAATCAAGATTGTCTGCCATTAGGAGCTAGCCTGCTATCTTATATTCAGCATGCCACTCATTGAATCAAGATTGTCTGCCATTAGGAGCTAGCCTGCTATCTTATATTCAGCATGCCACTCATTGAATCAAGATTGTCTGCCATTAGGAGCTAGCCTGCTATCTTATATTCAGCATGTCACTCATTCAACACAAATTGACACTTTCCGGGAAAGTCAGCCGGGTGTAATTTGTGTTCTGCTTCGATTTTTTTTTTCACTTGAGAATTTTTGAAACAGAACGAATTTGAAGAACCGTTCATGACACCTAGATCAGACCGCTCTATAGTGGATAGGCTCATAAGTTTCCTTACAAGACCTATAATACAGTGCCATTGATGTATCATAACTACAAATTTTGGCATGTGGTATTTGTTGTACAAACTAACTTGGGAACTATTTCATAGAAATACTGACTGATTATTTATGACAACGGTGTCAGGGAACAGCCTTTTAACACAGAACCCGAACATGTGGATTTGGAGATATCATCAGCTAGGAAAGTTAATTCCAAACGATCATAATTTCACTCCATATCGCCTGGGGGCAAGCGATCCCTATGACATCATCCCCACAAATTCAGCAACGTCCTTTGACCATGGGAAATAGGTCAAAGTCACCCATATATAAACCCGACCCAGCCTTATTATTGGACCATCACAATATGCAGTGTAACAGTCTGCGGAGAAATGGTTGTCGAGTAATCTTGTAGAAACCAATGTGCGCCGGATTAGTAATTGCTGCTTAGCACATCAAACGGTTCCCCTGTAGGCGATGCCAATATTATGATTTTGCCCTTGTTCCGCCTTCTTGGTCGTTTAGGTTCGTCACGCAGACAATCCACGAGAGCGCTGCTAACCAGCTCTGACCTCTACATGCTTTGATTTGGAATTGCTCTTCACAGTGTTGTCTAACACTATTTTTTTCCCAGAAATGCAACAGAAATAATAACTTTCCTTGTCTGGGGACTAAACTAATGAACATCCCCGACAACATATGGCACAATCACAATCCCAGATATTATAAGTATTTTACTGACTATGTCCCCCATCTTACAAATCTGGAGATAAACAGAAAAGACAGGCTGACAGACATACAGAGCGACAGACGGATGGATGGACAGACAGATATAGACATATAGATGGACAGACAAAGAAATAAACGGAGAAAAATAAGACAAAAATATTTCAGTAATATAATGACAAACACGTTTTGAATGATTCCGTTTTACTACTCTCACCTGCCAACAATGTTTCCAATTGTGGTTCGTCCAAAGCTGCCAGTCTCAGGAACTACAAATACAACACATAATATCCACTGAATTCGAAGTCATCATAGGACCTTATGCTGAAATAAGCATTTTTGTTTTTGTTTTAAGGAATGTAGGCCTAAGTGCCACCGCTGGTGTCTCCATCAGCGTTTGTGCGCCAGAATTACAGCGGAAGTCCATTTACCAGAATAGCTTGGTATCCTGTAACAATACAAACGACCGTCCCTAACAATAGATAGATAGATAGATAGATAGATAGATAGATAGATAGATAGATAGATAGATAGATAGATAGATAGATAGATAGATAGATAGATAGATAGATAGTTTATTGACAGAAACTAATATTACAAATAATGGGTGGAAATTAATGTCAGGTGTTTTCATTACATATAAAGAGTATAGTACTGTCCGATACTGTCCAGGTACTTCATGTATCGTCAAATAATTACTATATATATTTTTTAGAACTTTTAACACTGGTTACTCAAACTTTAACAAAACTTTGTGCCAAAAAATCGATAAATTCTTAAAGTCATTGGCATCATCAAATAAATTTGCTATGCAGTCCCAAGAGTTCGAGATAAAATGATAAGTATAACGCAAATCATTGGTAATGGGGCAATGGATAAGAACATGTTGCTCTGTTTGAATATTGTTACCACAGGAGCATAGTATGTCTTCTCGTGGTATCGGTGCCCAACGTCCTGTTTCAATGTATAATTTGTGAGAGCTCAAGCGCATCCTTGTAAAAGCTACTCTTGCCCATTCCGTTATGATGATATACTTATTGTTATTGACTTCATGTGCTTTGAGTGGGGGGTTAATAAGTAAGTATACTTGTCTTCGAGACGTCTCAGCATTTCTTACCTTGGATACAATTCTATCTATTTCTACCTTCTTGTAATCTGACAAGTTGACAAGTTTGACAAGTTTTATTAGCAGACCATAATCAGATAAAAATCTGTTGACTCATGGGTGCTCAATAACACAAAATGTCAACAAATACATAGATACATATAAAATAGATAATATAATAAAATAGAATAGGCATAAGAAGAAAAGAGGTGGACTGTGATAAGAATCACTCCATAGGGTGCACAGTTTGAAAGATGTGAAGAGTTACGTTCTTTTGTCAGATTTTGTAATGTCAGATTCTAATATTTCAAACGCCTGTTTGTGACCATTGAATCACACATGTAATTCGACAGTGATCAATTATTAAAATGATTAAGAAACATTGCTTTTTTTGAAAATTGGGCTTATGAAATCCACTCGGACTGTTTCAGTGGAGTTGATCTTATTGTTCTTACGCGAGTCCACAGATACTCTCGTGAAGGCGGGCAAGAAAGGAGAACAACTCACTGAGGCCACCGTGCATGTTGACGGGTAAGACAATGATGAGGCAGAGAAGGGTGACGATCAGGCTGTATGTAAGTATGTAGCGTTGTAGTGTCAGGTAGGCCACGGCGTCTGTACCGCACTTCTGACGTATGGTACTGTAGCTGCAAGCAAAACGTTTCACTGTATTTATGTGCCGACCCATGCAAAAGGAAAAATTATTTCTGACGTATGGTACTGTAGCTGCAAGCAAAACGTTTCACTGTATTTATGTGCCGACCCATGCAAAAGGAAAAATTATTTCTGAAATTTATAAGGAACTGCCGCCTCCCTTGCCCCGAAAAAAAAATCCCGCAAAAAACACACACCGCCCAAAATAACAAAATAACAAAAACAAACCAAAAGATCCCCCCCCCCCCGCTCTGTTTGTCCATTGAACACACTGAGTGACAACACAGTCGTCTGCTTTTCAGCAGCACTGTTCCCCTTTTTACAGTCCATGTGAATGGGTGGCCGGCACAGTGGAAAGACAAAAGAATTATTACTTGATATACTTTTTTTCTTCAAATGAAAAAACATTTGTGCAGAACTAACCACAAGCTAGTCATGAAGTGAAAAGATAATATCCAACAGCTTTCAAACACACAGCTGAAGTATCGCAACGCTCGTGTCACTTTTAAGAAGTGAAGACCGAAATTCTTTGTTGATCAACTGAAGATTTGAGTAGTGATCGGAGGAAAAATTGACATCGCAGAACTATTAATTCTTCAATATATTGCCACGATGACATAGTGACCTTTTTACTTCTAAAACTATTACCATATAAAATTAATGCTACACCATAAGAGCTATAACAAATACAGCATTAAATTCAATTCGCAGTTAATTCACTAGCGTAGAGATTTGCTTTAAGAAAATGCAGCGTCTGTTCTCTATTCAAGATTCTGTTTGTGCAAGTTTCTTCCAAAAATGATGCTTATCACCAAGTTATAGTCCACAAAAGTGCCGCTATATGAATTCATCAGCTAAATCGCCAGGCTAAAATAAATAAATAACTAACTAAATAAATTAATGAATGAATAAATAAATAAATAAATAAATAAATAAATAAATAAATAAATATAAAGCTTGTGACGATATTCAAATGAATGAATGAATAAATAAATAAACAAATAAATAAATAATTAGATAAATAAATAAATAAATAAATAAATAAATAAATAAATAAATAAATAAATAAATAAATAAATAAATCCTGTGACGATATTCAAATATACGAATATATGACACATCATATGAATCATATAAACTCTACTGAAAATTGTTTCAGTTATAAATGCCTACAATGTCAATTAATTTTTGTTAATTTTCATTTATATTTATTGCTGGTCGTATTTTCTGTATTTTTCAGCTGTGGAGCATTTTTGAACAAGAAAAGATAGATATGAAAACAATAAGATTGCATAATTACCTGAGTATAAAGGTGGAAATAACCCAGCCATATAAACTCTGAAAGTTCAAGGAAATACAGACTTAGTCTTTATGTCTGACGTTGTTATATTTTATGAATGGCATGAACACAAACATTCTGACTGAATCTGGTTCGGGTCTTTCATTGATGCTAATCAGAAACAGTAGAATGATACAGAAACAATCTATTATTGGGGGATTTAGCGAGATTACACGATGTCGACACACATACTGAAGTGGTTATGTAAATGGAAGTTACGCCTTAGAAAAAGGCCAGTGGAGATTGGTCATCTTTCAAGCAGTCTGAGGAAAAATTAACGTACCATAGTCAATAGCTCCTATAAATAGTTTTGGTTTTTATTTAAGTGTACATCAACATAAAAGAACTTCGACTTTTCTGTTCATTGTCGCAAATCCATAGCGGTTATAGTGTCTTTCCTTCTTTATCTTTCTTTCTGTCTTTACTTCCTTCCTCCCTTCTTTCTTTTCTCTCTTTCTACCTTTCTTATTCTAATTCCTCTCCCTTTCTTTCTGCGCATAATATGACCTGAATTCTTCTCCAAAACTGTAGTACCTCGAAACTGAAAAAATAGACATGATTTCAGCCGTTTGAATAAAACCATGCCTTTTACATGGAGGAGTAAATATATTGGAGACTATCCAAACTAGGGGTATTACGAAATTTACGCTTACATATTAAATACAGTGAGAACTATTACAGGTATACATAGAAATGTCATTCCAATTCCCACCTAGATCTTAATGACCGCTTCGCATCTAAAGACTACAGGCCAAAAGTTGCAACATTTTAAATTTTGCAAATTGGTGGCATTCCAAAACTTTAATCTGGAATATATTGGTATAATAGAAAGATATACAATTGCAACTTCTATTTATATGTTATTGACCATTGTTTATCTGATGATTATCAACCAAAACTCTAACAGTTGAAAAATTTCAAATTATGCCAAGTGGAGGAATTTTGAATTTTATATTTTCAGTATCTTAAAAAGTACAGTAGAAATTCAAATCTAACTACGTGCCAGCCTTTTCATGAGTTATAAATACTGAACGGAAGTTTTTGCATTTTAATTGCACAAACAGTTTGATTTTTTTTTCGGGGGGGGGGGGGGTTGTTTCTGTATATTTTGAGTATCTTCAAATGCATATTTGATGTAGAGATCTTTCCATCGCAACTTTTAACCAATTCTACTTTATAGCCACACAGGCTGATTTTCTGCTGAGCAATATCATGCACTCCCATGATATTTAAGTATATTGCTTGCACTATTACTGACGACCCACCTGGTCCCTCTGGTACACCTGGGTACCTAGTGACTCCTGGGAGTCTGACCTGCCGGTGTGACCTTCCCCCGCCGGTTTGTATATAGCCGCGTGCTTCTCATGACGTAATAATAACGCCAGACGCGCGTAATTCCATGCCAGCTTACGTACGACCGTGAAGACCAATATCAGAATCTGTCAAATAGGTACATCATGACGGTATAAATATGTTGTCAAATTTAGTGAAAACATTAAATTATCACTTTTGACTTGTTGATGAAACAATTACACACACACACACACATCGTTTCAGGGGAATGTCAGTTCTTTTGCCAGTTTTACTGACAGTTACAGCGCTTTCTTAAAGAAACTGCCACAGTGCAAACTTCCTACGAGATTTGCAGATTTGCTCGATATAGCATACTTTCACCATCACACTCTACGTAGGCCTTTATACCTACTACTACTATTACTACTACTACTACTACTACTACTACTACTACTACTACTACTACTACTACTACTATGAAAACATGTATCACGCACATACAGCCACTGTACTCGTGCCTTCAAACATAAATAGAAGTATGAATTGAATTTTTGTTTGCAGATTTCTTATAAGTCCTTTTCACGGCACCCAGGACTCTGTCTGAACTTTTATGTGAAGGTACTTTATCATTGTCTTTAACAAGTTTACGCAGTTGACTATATTTATGGAAACACTCCTAAAGCTCCTAAACTGACATTGGTATATTGTTTCTTTTTGGCCCTTGAAATGCACCAGCAGGACTTTCTCTTTGTCACAAAATTTGCCGAACATTCCTATTAGGAATTCACGCCGTTGGCGTTCTTTTGTGCCTTTGCGCTTGCCTCGTCACGTAATCTCACTGCTTCTGCCACTCCGACGTTGACATCTCTGTGTCACACTGTTTAAAAAATCCATTACGCTGTGACTTATGTTTCAGAGGTTCCAACACTCCCGAATTTTCGTGAGATCTCCCGAAATTTAACTCATTTCTTTAAAGTCTCGCGATCTCCGGAATCTTGAAAAAAAACCTCCCGAATTATCATTTTTTTCCATAAAAAAGGTGACATTTTGCATAAATTGTTTGTGTTGTGACAGTATTTTTGTGTATTAACCCAGGTCAAAAAATTTAAAGAAATGAGCTTATTCCTTAAGCTATATTCGATAGGTAGTCCTGTGTAAGGAGATACAGGGAATCTGCAAGACATTGTGACACAATTTAAGAAAATGTCGGAATTTTGTCAGAAATATGCACGAAACTTTTTTGCAAATGTGAGGAACTTTTTTTCACACTTTTGTAAAATTGTTCCTCACAATACGGGGCTGTCATGTTAACTGCAGACCTGTTCTGGCCCCCTATCCTGTAGCATGGAACTAACAGGAAGCAGGGCAGATCCATGTATCCAACATTGCAAAATGTGTTTTTGTTACAAAAATAAGGCATTCAGAAAGGAATAAGTTTAAGAGAAGCCATTTACACATGATGCAAACATACAGGAAGCTTGAAATATTAATAAATTGTTTGTCAGAAGAAGTGTTTTTTCAACATTTTGCACTGTTAGATACATGGATCTGCCCTACTTCCTGTTAGTTCCATGCTACAAGATAGGGGGCCAGAACAGGTCGGCAGTTAACATGACAGCCTCCTATTGCTTGCAAGCTTCGTACATATTTCTAACAAACCTCAGACATTTTCTTAAATTGTGTCACAATTTTTTACAAATTCCCTTTATTTCCTTACACAATACTACATATCTAACATACAAGAATATGTAAGGAATAGGCCCATTTCCTTACATTACAATTTCCTACAAATTTCTTAATATTTCCTTACATTTTTTCGACCTGGGTACTGTTAACCGACTGTGAACGACATTTTAAATGCATTTTCCTATTCCCTTTTCAACAGCTGATTTTTGGAATTTTAAACCACCAGAATGCACCATTTTAACTGTACAAAAAATTTACAAAAATGTCTCGCGTCGGTGGGGGTGGGGTGGGTGGTGGGTGGGTGGTGGTGGTTGCCACTTCCCAAGCTCTCCCTCCATTATCTGCACAATCTCCTGAATTCCTACTGATAAAACAGGAACGTATCCTGAATTGACAGAAAATAACTTGGAACCTCTGTATTTTACACAATATAAATCAGGTCATAACTTAACAGTGTAACAGATGAATCCAACAGCTTGTCTTAATTGACGTCCAATAAAGTGTCAAGTGTGTACCTGTGAGAATTCTGGCCCTATCTAGGTCAATCGATGGATCTTCAGGATTCCAGCCACCAAAATATGTTGGTTACAATTACAGAGGTCAATGCAGCATAAATTTACTATCTCTGAACATTTCATGCCTGCAGCACACCAGCACGTAGCAGGCGCAAAAACTTCCGCACATGAAGTTTCAAATTAGCTAATGTCCACACACACACACACACACACACACACACACACACACACACACACACACACACACACACACACACACACACACACACACACACACACAATAAACAAACAAAAACAATTAAAAAAACCAAAAACAAAAACAAAAAAACCCAGAAATTATGTGGATTATAAACCTCAATGATGTATTTTTTGTTGTTGTTGCGGAAACACTCGAATACTTGTCTCTGTGATAGTCATATTCACAATGTAAATATGAAATAGTAATTTTAATGTTCCGACACGAAGAAAAAAAATAAAAAACCAAATAAATTAAAAAATTATAAAAAAAAAAACTAAAAAAAAAAGAAAAATATTCTGAGATATAGGGTACAAGCTGAAACGTATGATAGTATTACTATCAGGTAGGGTGGGGTGCTCACCAGCCACACGATAATGTTGATGACAAGGTTCTCTGGTATTCCACTGTACCCGCTATAAATATAGTGTTTTTTTGTTTTGTTTTGCATCACATACTGTCGCACACACATCAGCGGCGGGGGGCCCAACGTAGATGCTGGGGTGGACAGATTCCCGCCAACGATGCTCGCCACTGTGCTGTTCATCGTGTCTACTTCTCTCGCCCGACGGGACAATAATTCGTCGTCTGCCTTTCACGTGCACGGAACACCTGCATAACATAAGGCAAATACATTGAACTTGAAGCGTGATGATTTCATTGTTCCACTGAAAACAGTATTTTGTCGTTTTATCTAAATGTATGCCTTGCATTATTGTGGCAATCTCCCAAACCATTAATTTTTTTCCAATATACATACGTACATCTCTTATTGTTATTGGTCGAAGTCTGAGTGTGAGTCTGACCAGCGACGCTTCAACATGCTCCATCCAAGCAACAGTCGTGATCTACATAGCTAACTTCGGAGTTCTATTCACTGAAATGTTTTAGCCACAGGTATTGATTAGCTGTACATGTGTTAGTGCACGCCAGCTGCAGCACAGGAATGATGAACCTGGACGCTATTGTCCGCGCTACGACGGCAACCTCGACACAGAAGTGCTGAAGTTTTACCAGTTCTCAACTGGGCATGTTTTGTGCGCCAAAGCAGCGTTCAACTATCTGCTGGACAGAACATGAACAGCCCATGAACAGCTCCCATACGTTACTTTTGCGGCTTTGCCGGAGTATTTTTCACATTTGACACATCGTTCTGTTACATCTCTCTAACCATCATTCAAGACTGAAATGTGTAATTTAAACAAACAGTATTAATAAATCGCCAGACTTGTTACTTTATGCAAATATCAACAAACAATGCACCGTAAATACTTAGAATATGTACGTGCACATCGAAATGAGAGTTTGGACGCATATTTGTTTTAAGCTGCAAATACATCCCCGCAGTATTTTGAAGATTGTTTAAATTCCTTCACTCAGAAATTTCTAAACGATTGGATCCTACCTTGTTTACTTGAGTGGTTCAAATCGATGCAAGTGTCCTATGATGTCAAAATTAAGGGATTTGCAACCGTTAGTTTTTAACAACCCCTTCCTGCTCAAATCACCCAAAAGCGCGCGGAAGAAAATTGTTGTCTGCTTTAATGATTTTACCGTATCAGTTTGATATTAATAGAAACCATGGGTAGAAATTAACTATTTTTTCAAGTTTCCCCTGGGCAACCACATCATTTTTTCAAGCTGCCCAATCCTCCAGAAAGTTGTCCAGTACCATCATATATGAGAATTGTAGATTTTAGGAACTGTATTAAATATTAAATTCTATTGTTGGAAATGATATGTTCTGCTGAAGATAGAAAGTTGCCCCATCGGAAACCAGCTAAGGAAATAAAGTTGCCCGGGGCACCTAGACACCCGCTGATTTCGAACCCTGGAAACTGTTTTGCATTCAATTGTAGAGTAAACCTATCATGTTGGCCTTTCGGAAACTGATGCATCAAGGACATATACAAATCCTATGTATCCTAGTACCGTAAAACGCGTGTTTTACGACCATGCTTTGAAACACGAAAAGTGGTCGCTATATTAAAGACCAAATGACTAAGAATGGGCCGGCCAGAGACGGTCGCAATAGGCAGGAATACGCAGTATACAGGTGGTCTTAAGAGCTGATTCCACTATAGTTCTTGTTGCATCCGCCTTAATATCAACAACTGGATACTGTGTGTATGTCTGTATGTATGTATGCATTTATATATGTGTGTGTGTGTGCGTGTTTCACGGGACTATCAATGCTATCCATATGTGTTGATACACTGGTATTAAATACTTTTAGCCAGGTGTTCTCAAAACTATTAACTAAAACTAGTGACCTGGGTGACAGTGACCTCAATCCTCAACCAGAGTCACCTTGACGTCGTATTCCAAGTGCTATGTTGCAGTTCATTTCCATTTTTCAATGTGACTATGTACCTATATATCGTTATCATTTATAATTATTTACATGCACGATATTGATGTCACGACGTTCTGAATGTGAATCATATATGTGCGTGTGTGTCAATTTGGAGATAATTTTAATTGTTGCATGGTTCAGTTATTTGTCTTGTTTAAGTAAGATATCCGATTTCAAGAGCGGTTGTGTGTTTTTCTGCAAACAAACTTATGTAACTAAATGTGACCTCTTCCTCACGAGCTGGTATCCAGGATGGGGGATGTTTTTCCTGCCTTAATGGTTTGCCTCCTCGCAACCTTCGATTTCTATACGTTTTCCTTTGTTTCGTTTATTTTGTGAATTCTATTTACATTGTGTTAAATTTCATTTAAAAAATGTCCGAGTCTGTATGAATGGACGAACGTTGTATACGTTTGTGCGTATTCGTGCATGCCTGTATTTATACATTATATAGGTCCGCACGTATATATGTATGTTGGCATGTACGCACGCATTTACGTATGCATGGAGACAAATGTTTATATCATTAATGGTACGTGCTCATGTATTTGAACATAGCCTCACAATCCTTTAAAGTTATCCTTAACACACTAAGACATATTTCCACATGTTTGGAAACATCATTTAATGATATTTTCAAACTCATAATTTTTTCCAAATCATGTAAGTGAAGAAATATTCAAATATGTACATCTCTGCATGGAAGTAAGTATACATTCATATATATATATATATATATATATATATATATATATATATATATATATATATATATATATATATATATATATATATATATATATATATATATATATATATATATATATATATATATATATATATATATATATATATATATATATATATATATATATATATATACCCCGTAAATCCTCTATCAGAAGACGCATCCCGACTTCAGGCTGCTAATTTAAAGTAATCAAAATGAAAAGTTCCCGCCTGGGTTTCATGCTTACGACTCGCCGATCATTTTAAAGTCATTTTAGAAATGTTACAGAAGCATGTTATTACATTTTTTCTGTCTGTGGTACTTTTATCAATAAAAAGTAGGTATACTAAAATGCAACCCTTTTATCATGACTCGACCTCATGATGTTATGTGTGCCCTCGGTATGTCTACTCCGAAAAAATGTATTATAATAGACGCCGCAGATATATATATATATATATTTGTGTATATATTAGAGACTATAGTTGTAGAAATACCAGAATGAAGTTATAGGGATATATTTTTAAATGTACAACACGTTGAGACTTCTGTAAACATGTCTAACTAAGGTACCTTTAAATATGTAGTTGTATGCCTGAACTGGACTCGAGCTTTTCGGCTGCGCGAAAACCAAATTCACCCACCTGCACCCTCCGTTTGACAATCAACGCGCCCGCACTACCCCTTTCTGATCTTGAAAATTACTCCAGCTTGTTGAATGTGTGACTCATCATGATTGTTCTTTTATCGCGACATAAGCTAAAATATCAGATTGACCTTTGCTGATCACATTTGAAGGTCACTCAAGATCAAAAGTAGCACCAAAAGACACCCCGTAGGTGTCTCCTATTAATGTTTACTAATAACCATGAGCCTCGGACCAGTCATCACTAATGCGTCACTTCGACCTTTACTTTAGTTTGACCTTTCGAGTTTCCTGAAGGTCAATACTAAAATAGGATGGGTATTTTGCCATTAACATTTAAAAGTACCTTCAAGCCACCATTACGGAGATGTTAGCTAACATGTGAGTTGGTGAGGAAAAAACCCAGATAAATAAAAAACAATTCATGAAAAATCGGGAAATCAATGCTGACAATACTTATATCAGAAGAATTTCCCAGACGTGTGGAACAAGTGAGCTAAAATTAAAAAAATGCATGAATATTTAGGCCTAGCAGAGCTATAGGGAAAATGATAATTGCGACGGCGACGGCGGAGCCAAATTTCTAGTTAACACTATATGTATCTCCTCACGGGAGGTGAACGATGGCGATATCTGAAAAGACAGTTCATATTTTACTTTCAATTATAAATTTGAGTATTCTTAATATGGGGCATACATACATGTGTACATTGATACACAAATGTCAAATTTGCGTGTGAGCATGCATGATGCACACATGTACACACGCGCATATATATATATATATATATATATATATATATATATATATATATATATATATATATATATATATATATATATACGTATGCACGCACACACACGCATGCTTACATACGTACATGCACATATATAAATGCATTCTTTTTCATTTTGCGCCTACTTTACCACTAACACAAGGGGTATATGCTGAAAGTTCAATTCCTATAACTATCAATATTCATCCACTTCGCTGTTTGACATGCAGGTTAATGTGCAAATTAAATTAGTTTTCTGACGGTTGACACCGAACTTTCGGTGACCCATGCAGGGAGCGAACTTTTGTTGAACAAAAAAGAAACTCATGCATACATACACATACAAATCATGCTGACATTTTAACTCTTTCCATCGTTTTCATTTATTTTAAATATCAAATCGCTGTTGCTACCTCAAATTTCAGCTGGTATTTACTTCTTGCTATCGATTTGATTTTTTCTCTGTTTTTATTTATATTTTCGTTAAATTAACAACACGATCGTGTTGATCGTTTGCTTAATATCCAATATCCGGTATGATTTTATGGAGAATGCTAGCGATGGTTAAAATTATTGCCAAGGCGAGTGTGGAGTTCTTCACAAAAAACTTTTTTTTTCATTCAATGGCCGTCCAAACACAGACAAACAAATATCTGGTCCCCTGATATCATTTACAAAAACTTTTTTCTCCCCTCCCCCAATTAGAGGAAAAAGGTGTTTTTTTTCTTTCTTTTTTCAAAATACTTAAACTGAACATGCGGTTTTCATATGTTGCTAAAGTGACCAATCCTATCCTTGGTATGAAATTTGCGTACTCAAGACAATGACAATAATTATAAAGTTGTATGATTCCGTAATCTGTAAATATATCGAGGAAGTACGCCAAGAGTGTCAAAATGAACAGTTTAATCCAATTTAGACAACCTCCGTAAAATGGCCATTTCTAACATTGAAGACCACCAAAATTGCAGTTAACGTTTCTATCTTTTAGTTCTGTCTCTATTTATACCCCTCCCCCATTAAGACCGCGTTATTTTCAGTCCCCGAGGTGGTGGTTATTATAGGAAATTCTGCCGAACTTAAACCTCCATTAAACTTTACTTATTTCAGTTTTCCTCAAGACGGATAAGTCGCAGTCATTATGGGCACCAAGTGATCATCTTTTGCTGAGGGGCCAGACATGTTTAATATTTTTAAACGTGTTTTGTTTGTTTCCCTTGAGGAGCATAACTTTGGCATTTAAGAACCAATTTTGTTTTGTTTTGTTTTTTGTTTTTGCACGGCAAACATTTTTCATGTTCCCGTGAGTGTCCTTTTTAACTATAAAGGACAAACTCCTTTCCTAGCTAAACTGTGTGTTATGATCTTTGTTTCACAATCTTAATCTATGTGAATGCAGGGATGAAATGGGTCTTTTATGTTTTTCTCATTCATATTTTTTCGACTCCCTCGTAAAAGCACGCAATAGGCCTTTTACCAGGTGTAAAATAGTTTTAGCTCCCCCCCCCGCCGTGCCTTTATGAACGCCCCTTTGACACTGTAAATTTACTTAATTTTGTCATTTTCCTGTATATTTATTCTCGCGTATTCCGCTGATGGTAGAAAGCCACGAAAATAACAACAGGGACACAAAATAATTAACAAAGAATACGGCAGCAAATACTCAATTTTGATAAGGGCGGGGGACAACAATTATGATATTGATGATTGTTAACACCGGTTGAAAGCAAACTTTAAATGGGTACTTGGACGCATCATGGAATAAACCCCGTTCCATCGATGCCCCCGTTGTAACGGGGTAGTTTTCCTAATAAAATTAGAATTATTATTATAAGTGGTACAATGTAAACTGGTCAAACTGTCAGCATATTTCAGGGATTGTCCCTGATGATGAGGGGGAGTTGTCATATCTGTTATGTTAAAAAAGCCAAGTTATAAAGTGCGCAACCGCCAAATACACCTTCACGATCACCGTGCTTTTTCATATAGTACAGACAATGAGGTTGGCCTGTTGTCTGTGTTGCTGTGGCTCTTAGTTTTATTGACATACATGGACGACTTATATAGAAGACGCATCGTTTCCATGGTAACCAGGTGTACACTCGCGGTCTTGCTCTACCCATGGCGGATTTTCTATTTCCAGTTTTAATACAAGATCAGACTCCAGAACTGCGGAGTTTGATGCATGCATATTCTTGCAACATGCATCTCCCCGGGTTTTCATTAGGGCGATACATGAAAATTTGGACTAAAACACGCCCCAGCTAACGATTTTCTGAAAAATTCTTCCAACAACAGTGCAGTGCATGCGCCTACTATAAATAATCTTGTTCGGTTGTAGGGGCGCAGTCTGCGTATATATTTAGTTCTTCGATCTGGATAACATTGACACAGAATATATATATATATATATATATATATATATATATATATATATATATATATATATATATATATATATATATATATACACTATTACCCAGAACTTATTAATATTATAGGTCCTTGATATTACATGTATATACGTCCTCAACATAAATTTTAAGGAGCGTTATGAGTTAGAGCAGGATAATCCACAGGGAAACTGATCTAATCAAACTGCCGATTGCGGCAGTGACTCATCAGTTAGCGAATGGAGAAACGTACATAAAGCCTGTGCACCTCCATACCAGATAAATGCAAACAGCCTTAGTGTGTGGACACTGTGACAGACTGTGCACACGTGTGTACAGTCATCACCATTATGCTGACAATTTCGCTGACATTTATGGTCTTTCGTCGTAGTTTATAGCTGAACATTTGAAAGATATACACGTGTAGCGCTGGTCTGTGTCAAACTGTTACTCTGTGAACCGGCGAAGGCTCGCTATTCGGAGTATATCAACAGCTTGCGGTGACTATCTTGTCATGTGACCTACTTTATTAATAAGATACAGGTAGGTTAATGCTAGACTACTAGGATATGCACAGATTATTATTCCTCCGACCACCCATAAGTCTTACCTAAAGCACCATGTGTGATCCGTCACTGGACCATCACTTAATCTCTCACAATGATTTCCTCCCGGCCGGCATCCTAGATTACCATCAGCTCCTGAACTACCGCATGACTCACATATGGATACATCTCACGCATATGTAATATGATTTTGTGATCGATGGAACTCACACACAGACCGATTTCAGCATCTAGGCCAGACTTCATGACCCGATTTCAGTCACCGGCTTGTCAATATACTGACGCGCCCTTTTTTGTGTGAAATATGAACTTTTCATAAACATCTGAATCATGGCGGAATACCCGATGCTTACCGTAGCATACAAGGTGCCACCTGTCTCCTCAATCTCAAACTAAAATTACTGTCACATGGCGCGTTGATGCAACAGGCGTCGTGCAGCAGTAATGCAGATGAGCTGCACAAGGGTTCACAAGGTCAGTGAAATCTGAAACGTATTTGCGGTTACTGGTCATCTTTTTTTAGTCTCCTGCCCAGATGTGCTCTGTTTACATAGCATGGCAGTGTCCAAAGGGCGTGAAACATTCATACTCACCATTGGTGCAGACAATGCGTGTACTTTTGCTGATCAGTGATTGCATGGTAAGCATACTGTTGTATTGGTTGAAATGAACTGGCCACATGGACACAGAAATGACCAATAATTGAAATACAATAAAGTAAAGTAAAATAAAGATAAAAGAGGAGGATGAAATGAAATCAATAGGGGGTATTCACATTTCAGTACGCTAACCGCAGACCTGCTCTGGACCCCTCAGTTGCTAGGCAAAACAACTATGCCTCTGCCATGATGAGGGCACTTTCACCAGTTACTGAACCATCAAGAAACAAGTCTTGTTTAAAAAACAGGGGTCATGGAGATTAGCAAGCAAACTTGAAAAATGAATGATGTAGAAAGTAGGGATTTGAATAGGGCTGTGCAAGATATCACAAATAACACGCTTAAGGATGACAGGAACAAAACGAAGACAGAAAGAGGGACTCAAAATGTATTTCTGCACCATAAAGCTGCCGTAAGCTACATTCGCGTACACATAAGCATGAGCCGGTAAATCAAACATCATTACTTTTCCATTGTTGTGAAAAAATCAGTTAGTAACCGGTTTAATGGTTACATAAATATATCTAACAAATTATGTTGCTTTAAAACGACCATTGTCGAAAATATAACTGTTCATGAATTGCTGAAAAATCTTTTCATTATATGACGAAGAACATTCATTTGAGCCATGCAATACAGTTTGAAAAGTGAATGGGGCGAGTGGAGTAATAATAGAATGCAATTTTGGTCTTTGTACAGTAAATAGAGGACAACTAAAAAAAATTGCCATGCATCTTCGACAGCTGAACCACATGAGCACATAGGTGACTCAAGGGCACCGATTTTGTATTAAGAGAATTCAGTTGAATGGCGCCCAAACGCAAACGTGTGTGCTGGACGGATAAAAATCTGTTACCATTATAGTTGCATAACCCATCATATTTTATACTTCGAGGAATTGATTGACATAACTTAGACTTAAATCCTTGAGCTGACTGAGACTGTCTATCACCAAGTGGCAATTAGTCCCATAATCTAACTGCAGAAGGAAAAAAACGACATATAAAAAAGTTCCGTACGCGCTCTGAAATGAGGTATGTCAAAACATTGGCGTGCAAAATAGAGGGTGTGTTCTGAGCTGAAGAAAAGATAGAGCATAAATTACAAGGAGCAAGTTTGTTTACCAGCTTGTACATCAGAATTAATTTAGAAAAATCCCTATTTTTAGCCAAGGTTTGCCATCCAAGTCCCGCGTACACTTTTGCATTGCTTGCACCATACATTGCCCCAGTGGCGATGCGAGTGGCATTCACTTGAACATTTTCTGATTTATCGGCGTCAAGTGCCGTACAATTAGCCCAAAGAGAGCTACCATATTCGCGAATTGGTCTAACAAAGGATGTATAAATTATTTCCAGGCTTAGGCGATCAAGAGTACATTTGAGACCCTTCATGATATTGACCAATTAACTAGGTTTAGCAACCATTTCATTAATATGATCTGTTCATCTCAAGTTAGAACGCAATATGGCAGGCACCAAGGTGTTTATGTTGGTTAACATTATGAATATGACACTGAAAGGTAATTAGAGGATCATTTGGTGGATTAGTTTTTCGAGATATATGCATTAAATTAGCTTTTTTGGTATTCAAAGTTATTTGCCAATCATCTGCTCATTGGTTGATATCTGACAATTCAGAGTTCATGGATGCAGCTGTCTCTTCCGGATCATCCGCGAAAAGGTTGATATTAGAAGGTACAAGATCGACAATATCATTAATATATATAAGGAACATGAGAGGCCCAAGAACTGAGCCTTGGGGTACGCCAGCACCAACCGTGACCCAATTTGAGGCTTGTCCTTAAATAACGACCCTTTGTTGGATGCGGATTTTTTAGGTCGGTGCAGAGTTATTATGTTCTTGTTCTGCAGATTTCAGTTCCTCATGATAGCAATTACGAAGTTGACTGAAGGATGCCCAGGCGCGAGCGCGAGGTACGTAATTGAGACTTTTGACTGTTTCATATTTGCGTTTAAGGACAGGTAAGACACCAAAAATAAATCCCACTTTAGTCAATCCTAGCTCAAACTGTATGTGCGTTAGGATAACATATCATATATGTGTGTAATCGTCATACTCCAAATAATTTATATGGCCCGTATTTGGTAGTCTGTGATGTTAATTGTTGAATAAACAATTGAAAGTTGACCGCAAAGCATCCACCCCATAAATGTCGATATAAGTCACTAATTATTTGTGATCAAATCATAATTACACTTGCATCTTAATCCTGACATATTGGCAACAAAAAGCGATCCTACGATTTTTTATGTTTGGTTTCGTTTTTCTATTATCCATCCTCAAAGTTTGACGTTTCAATTTTCCCTTTGATTTTCAGGATGTTCATTTTCTTCATTTCATAGAAAAAGAACAAAGCAAAATTTAGAAAATCGCTGAATCGTTTTTGCAGTTCAGACATCACAAAATCAAAAGCCGTTAACCGGATTAAATTTCGCCCAGCCGTTTTTTTTGGAATAACCATTCTTAGGTGGGGTTCTCGTCCTATTATCCTTTCTGAGAAAACAGGCTTCAAAGGCCTTTTGATGTTGATCATTTGCCTCTGAAACAATACCATTTGCTCAAGTTGAGCTGATATTTGTACAAAACGTAGAAAACACCGTCCCCTAACATTTGGGGAGGTTGTCAATCAATTTTGGCCAATCACATGAATAAAAGAGCCTTTGAAGTACAGAAAGCATTATTCAGCGATCTGTCAAACGGCGACAGCGACAGTCTGGTTTCAAAGCATGACGTCATGGAGGCGGCCCTTCGGGCCCCGTGACCACAAGCCTGGCAACGAAAGTTGTGTTGCCTTGCTTCGGTGGGCGGCCTTCGGCCGCTCGTGGTCTGTACACGGATGGCGGATTTGGTCTTCCGCCCCCTACCTCTTCATCCTGTTTTTAGGGATAGTATTTCATTGTATTTACTCCTATCTGTATACTTTATGTAGTTAGCTTGTTAGACTTGTCTGTACACTTTACTTAGTTAGCTTGTCATTATTTTGTAGTTATTTTGTCAATGAGTTTCATTTCTCTTTCCAATCTGAATTTTGTAACGTTATTTTGTGTGTTTTCTCTGTTGTTCACGTTTATGCTTATTTCGATGTGTTTATTTGTACTTTTATTTCCTCATCCCTGGGTTTCGATAAAATATTATCATGTACGTGGGTATTGTTGATAAAAGTGTCAGTTTTTTCCCGCCTGTCTTTGGTGTGCAGGACCACTGGGGTAACCCATCACGGCACGGCCTTTGAAGGGACATCGTCAGACGATTGCCGCTCCTCTTGCACATTTAAAGTCTCCCTTCGTTAGAACACAAAACAAGCAAGATAACAATAAAGTAAACGCCTAAGGCTATGATATGTTAGCATGTTTGCATCTTTTCCCTGCCCACAAACATACTTTCGGTATGTCGCCTTTTTTCGCATTGCCGCCATGATACCACTCTCCTTCTGCCATGGGCCGTTGCTACCTGCAGCCACGTGACAGGCTGTTAAGTATGATTGACGGGTGGCATTTTTCCGTTTGGCGGCTGAAAACCAAAATAATGACACATGGACGTTCCGATGTGCACATGCTTATGTGGTTTTTGACGTTTTTCTCATATTTCTACTGTAGTTAAAAGCTTGAAATTTTGACGACTAATAGAAAGGACATTCATCTTGTAAAAACCCTAAAAATCTCAAAATCGGCCATGCAAAGGTTTTTGGTGTCTTACCAGTCCTTAACCTGACGTTTGAGTGATCGAAGCCGGGACTTCTACCAGGGCTGGTCGAAAGGTCTCATTTGAATGCTTTTATGTGGAATACAGGGTTTTGAAGCAATTAGAAATAGATCTGGTCATGAATTACAGCATGAGTTGATGTCGTCTGGCAGAAAAACAAAAATCCCAATTAAACTTATTCAGATAGTTTCTTAACTCATTAAAATCAGTTATCTCATATTTTCAAATGTGTCGCTGGTAGTCTGGTTCATTTTCACGCCGAAGCAGAAAGTTCTCGCCAACAACACAGTGATCGCAGCGAGAAATAGGCGGAAGAATTCGAATGTTCAGAAGAAAGTTGGGCATGTTTGAAATAATTTGATCCAAACAGGTTATCGAATGATCAGTTATACGACTGAGCTCATTAACATGTGAGGTTAAAAAGTCAGTTTGTGCAGAAAGCTCAAGTTTCGTGCCCGATTGCGAGTGATAATCTGAATTTAAATCACCAGTCAAAATGATGTGTTGAATGCCTGGTATATATATATATATATATATATATATATATATATATATATATATATATATATATATATATATATATATATATATATATATATATATATATATATATATACACACACACATACATACATATGTTTTGTAGGAACCCAACGGCCGGGCCGACTTTGGCTACCAATGGCTCAGCCGAAAAACACGCATACCAAACGCACCAACCCTTAAAAGAATTGTCCAAAGGAGGCAGGTATGCGTGATTGCCATAATCGACACGGTCCAGTTCATTAAATTTACTCCAGTACCAATGAAATACTGTGTTCGGAGTTTAAATGGACGATAAAGGCGATATATAATAAACTATAGCATGCTTTGTTGACGATATGAAGTATATCAACGAGTTCTGCTATATGGTATCCAGTGGGAGTTGCTTACTTCATATCGTCTACAAAGCATGCTATAAAATTTTTATCTCATATTTGGGTCGATTTGTACACTTCAATACACAAAGCAAAAGTAAGAACGACATTTGCAGAAAGTTTTACTCCTCATCAACACAATTAACAATGAAACCGGAAGAGTATCGACACCACCGGAATAGTGCTGATACTACCGGAAGAGTACCGATACATCATATCGCGGCACTGTAGCTTTTCGGCGTATGATACGGTATTTATACAAGCCTTTTATAGCACTAAAATCGACTGAAACATGATATATATATACATATATATATATATATATATATATATATATATATATATATATATATATATATATATATATACATATATATATATATATATATATATATATATATATATATATATATATATATATATATATATATATATATATCGTGTCCTGATACTGGGAAACTTTTTTCAGCACAAGAATGTGAAGGGATTTTCAAGGCTAAAAATGTCTTGTTGGTTCACTCCAGAAAATATATTTGCCTGACAGTTGTTTGTATCTATGAAGCTATCGTATAATGTGTGTGGGAGTATACGATGATCTTTAAAACTTTCAATGAGTAATAAACTAATAGGCCTATATGAAAGGTCCGTATTTCATTCAATTTACCACTTAGTGTGTTCTTTTGAAATTGAATACAGGACGGGTGTGTGTGTGTATGTATGTGTATGTAGGGACTCCACTTTTTTGGGCAAGTATTGCAAACACATGTAAGTGTAAATGTGTATACGCTATGTATATATGCATGACATAATGTATAACACATGTAGGTACATGCGTCAATAAATTTGTAAGTTTAGAGTGTGGTAAGCCATTATAAAGAAAAGGTCGATAATTTTGGAACGGAGTCACACCCATAAACAAAGTCTGGCAATGGGCCTTAGCTTCATGAGCCTTCTACTTACACCCATAAAGAAAGTCTGGCAATGGGCCTTGGCTTCATGAGCCTTCTACTTACACCCATAAAGAAAGTCTGGCAATGGGCCTTAGCTTCATGAGCCTTCTACTTACACCCATAAACAAAGTCTGGCAATGGGCCTGGGCTTCATGAGCCTTCTACTTACACCCATAAAGAAAGTCTGGCAATGGGCCTGGGCTTCATGAGCCTTCTAATTACACCCATAAAGAAAGTCTGGCAATGGGCCTGGGCTTCATGAGCCTTCTACTTACACCCATAAACAAAGTCTGGCAATGGGCCTGGGCTTCATGAGCCTTCTACTTACACCCATAAACAAAGTCTGGCAATGGGCCTGGGCTTCATGAGCCTTCTACTTATTACAATAAACATGTTCTTAGATACAACATTTATATGATATGATGTATGAGGCTTTGAGGGATCACTACCAAATGTGTGTGGGCGAATCAGTAAAGCAAAGACTGATTAGGATAAAAACAAGGAGCCCCGACACAAAGAAGAGTATACATACATGAAACATAACCCCCCCCCCCCAAGAATAAAGTGATCAAAACTGGTGCGCAAAATACGCCAAGACAGTCATATGTGTGAAAGCGCACAGAGTGGCGTGAGTTAACGGACAAAATTAGTAGATATGACCTTCTAAGCTTAAACACATACATACTTCACATGTTGTAAAAAATGAAAATAGATCCAGGTAAAGTTTTCAATCAAATATATGTGGAGAAAAAGACCAAGCGCCCTTTGAAAAATCGGAAGTTCAGCGACGCAATTAAGTTAGCGGAGGATATGCTGCCAAATATAAATATTGGCCCTGTGCAAACTGAGCTGCGTATATCAAGCGAGGGCAGATAAAGTTAATTACATTGATACATAAGAGAAAGTTGAATACTTTTTACAGCAACTGAGTTGATCATCATGTGCGATATATACAATATTGTGACTCGAAGGCTTTATGAAACCATTTATTGTTAAAGAACATTGGGGAAGTTTATTCAAAATTGTGTCATAGAAACATGAGGAACTGTAAAATGTTACTTAAATGCGTCTTTTAAAATGTGTCAAATTTTAATTAAGACATTTAGCGTTAAACATTGTTCAAACCTTTTCCCATCAGTGTGATAAAGGAGTCAATTTCTGCGGACATATTGTGCATCAAGGCACCTTCAAAGCTTCCGTGATGGGCAGAAAATGCATCATATGCTTTGAAAAAGAAAATCAATGGATGTTAAAGAGTGAGCGTGAATGCGCCGTTTACACTAGAATCAATTTACGGTTAAGTAAAGACGTATATTTGTCAAGAATGCCATTCGCTCCGACTGAGTAATTGACGACAATTGGATACTGAAATAAGTAATATGTTTACTAATCGGATTTAACATAGGCAGCATAGAAAACGATGACTGGTAATGATATTAGCCAAGAGAGCATCTACAACATTGGCATTAACCTACCCCAATAATACAGCGATACTGAAGATTTTGCTCGGGAGATGTCGCTGTGAGAGCAACTTTGACACATGACAGAATGCAAAAACAAAACTTTTTGCATTCTGTCATGTGAAAACTAGATAAGGGTTTTTCCCCCCTATGGCCCTTGCACTTACGTTTTGGTCTCTTTTGGGTAAATACGAACTATAAATTTATATGTTTCAGCTATACATACCAAGGAACATTACCTTTGGTCGGAATTGACTTGGATTTGTTTCGTTAGGACTACGGTTTGGATATGGTAATGACACTGTCTAATTTGCATACATACATACATACATACATACATACATACATACATACATACATACATACATACATACATACATACATGCTAAGAATCCACTTATTTTGAATTGTTTCACCTGCAAGGTGCTTTTTATCAGTGCCCAAAGGTACAAGACCAGAGGTGGAGACCACTTTTAGAAGACTGCTGTGGTATATGCCAGTTTGAAATGTTTATGCGACAGCTAGCGTGTTGGCACCTAGCCAACTGCAACTGCAAGTGGAATTGTTCTAGACGATCTGCTTTCAATGAAAACAAAAATACTCGCTCTATTCATATCATATTCCTTGTAAAAAGACCTTTCATTGAAATACCAGCGTGCCTGTAGTTCCACAGAATATAATGGTCTTGGTCAAGAACCTTCGTGGGCACACTTTGGGTGCAATGCTTCCAAAATGCACCGAGGAAAGCTGCTGACCTAGTTCAAAAATTGGCACTAAAAGAGTCTGTTAATTCCAAAATAATTGTTGGAAATAAAGACCACAAATTTCCGACAGATGGAAGAGAAAGATAGTCTCAGATATTCAGTGGAAAAAGTTAATTATAGGTGTTTGTGACATGTCCTTCGTTTATACTTTATAAGTGTGTTTTCTAGAGTAATAACAAAGTGTTAAAATCAGGCAAACCTTTGTCCTTGACAATGTTTCTCAAGTGTGACATCAAGATAAAAACGTGACGTCAAAATGAAAGTGTGGTATTCAATTTTTTTTGACACATTGCTTGTGAATTCACTTTTTTGTGAGACCATGATTGTTGCAAAGTCACAAATTGACGCTAGCAGTGTTTAAAATGCGTCTAAAATGCATTGCAATATACCAAAGAAATTGTGTGCCTCGCCTACTTCATCAGGAGATTGACATCATTACATAACGACAAGACATGTATACACATATTGAGGGTGGGCCATTTTTCTTTTCTATTGAACAGTCTAGAACTTGTAGAGGAGTGGGGTCTCTGCAGAAGACGGTCTGCTGTCTAAAATTGTGCCATCTGTGGACAATGTAGTATGGACATATAGAGATTTGGGTGTATTATTGCTGAACAGTGCATGTATTTTGTGAATGCAGCTTTGCCACATGGGCATTTAAAAATGAGCATCCTACCTGTAATCAAAAGAAATAACAAAATTATATGTTGCTTGTGAAGATACAATGGCCCCAAATAAATGTTTCATACAACAACAGCATACTGATTGCTTTTGCTTTTAGCATCCTGGTGAGGATGGCTAAATGTCACAGAGCTTATACTTCCTGACATTTTTCATAGTTGTCATAAACCGGAGCATAGTATTTTTTGCCTGAAATATAAAATCACATGATAAATTACAACTAATGTTTTTTTGTTTTTTTTTAAATATATAGCAAAGGTGCACAGGAAATTTTATCTGGAAAATAAACAAAGTGATAGATTACATATCATTCCCTGTCGATGCCACACATAATTACAGATTATCGTCATACCACCGTGAGTCAGAGATCGATCATCCAAACGATGCGGCAACCAGTTTAGTTTCTACATCAAGTCTGTATTCCTTTCATTATCAAATTTTGTGTAGTTTGTGTCAAGACACACAAACTCGATCATATTTAAGCCTTATGTAGTTCAATGACTGAAATTTGAATTCATACATGTGCTATAAATATGTGATAAAAGCGCATTTCGGGAACATCATAACATGACAAAATTAAATGTTGCGGGTCCTGTTAATTTTTAAGCCAATGGAACTCTCATGAGTTCACATTCGGAAGAAAAAGGTCTGCCACTGCATACCTGAATGCATAACTTTTTTTCTTCAGTTGCTGGCTATTAATAGTGTGTAGAATTGGACTACATATACTGAGCAATGGAATTGTGGTAACCGTGAATAGGTCTTGTAACCTAATTGGTACCTGACGAAGGATGGATGTTGTATTTATCAGTAAAGCAAGGTTAGCTAGTATGACTGCAATACTGGTTCCCATTATCATAGGGAGCATATTGGTCTTTTTCTGACTAGCGCCAACTCTTTCCCTTGACACTTGAGATAAATGATACACCAACCAATGTACTATGAGGACGAAAATTGTACTAATTGTGTACAAACATATGTAAATGAGACGAATACTGGTCCACTGTGATCCTGTTGATACTAGTAAGTTGGAAAAACAAAAAGGAGACATATTTTCAAAGGGTAAAATGACAAAATACAAACCTGGGACTGACCAAACAGCCATAGCTATAATGATACTGTATCCAAGACAAATACCAAACGAGAAAAGTTTGTCGACTTGAGGAACTGAAAACACGAAAACGGCTCCCAGTAAACGCAATGTACTGATTAAGAACATTGCAAAAATACAACAAGCATGGGCAACAAAAGTCAAAATATTGCATGTTATACACAAACTGCTATCTAACAATTTTGTGTCAGAGAGCAATGTATAAGGTCCATAGGTTATGTCACTGATACCAATAACAACTAGAAAGGTTCCTATTAGTGTGTTTGATAACGACTGTGCTATCACCATCAGAGATGTTGCAAATAAGTTTTTTTTGCTGCATTTAGAATGTAACGCCCACCCATTGAATATATGAACAAGGGCCGCTTCTATCCAGAATAATGTCCGGTACCCTGTGTTCAAAAGTAAGCCCGCACAGGTGTCAAAACTTTGTGGTAATGATTGGCATGCCTCGATTCTGGGTGTATGGCAACAAATCCTCAGATTATCTGTAATAAGAAAGTCTAAGTTCTCCAAATACGAATAACTGTCTTTTTCGATGTAGTCTATATTGTTCTGTGCGATACTCAGTTTTTGTATATGGGGTATGCCCCAAAACATCGCAGTGCTGATTTTATGCAGTTTATTCCTTGATATGTCCAATTCTGATAAACATCTTAGTCCCCAAAATGCACCATCTTGTATAGATTCGACCTCTGAATTACTTATATTTAAAAATATTAGTTTTTCCATTCCAAAAAATTCGTAATGACGTATGATCTGAATCTGATTTCCATCTAAATGAACTTTCCTAAGGCTATGCAGGCCTTTAAATGCCAATCTGCAGATGAACTGAATAAAGTTGTGCTGCAGCAACAGATACAACAGAGGTGACATGTACATGAACGTCAGTGAATTGACTTCTGTCAGCTTGTTATGTGATAGGTCCAACAAATATAGATGTTCCCATACATTATTTGCATGCAGCGATATGTCTTTAATATTATTATTCATCAGAATAAGTGCTTTTGCAGACAGCACTTGTGGAAAAGTAGCCATTCTCTTATTGGCACAACTGATCGCAAAGCCACGACACCAACATGGACCAGTGCAAATGTGCTGACCAGACTCCAAACATATTTCCTCATCATCATCCTCTACACAGTGAGTAGTCCCATCACATACTTCGGAAGAATGAATGCACATATCAGAGTGTCTACACCTGAAGTTGTAAATGCAAGTCTTAAACACACATGCAACTTCATCATCTCCCTGGGGACACTCCCACCTTCTGTTACACACAAATCGAATTGGGATACAATACGAATTGGGACATTTGAACATTCGAGAGCATGTTATTTTTGAGCATCCGTTCAGGTGGTCGCCACCAGGACATGGTGTTAATATGTTTAATCTATTGACGTCATATATGCATAATAGGGATCGAGAATAACACACACTGGAGTATTTTTGTTTGCATGGTAGCATATTGGGTGTATGACAGACATATTTCCCTTTTGTCAAGATTCTCTTTAAAGCATTCAAAGATGGGCTCAACTTCTTGCTATCACGATAATTATGGCTGACCCTCGCAGGATTACACATGATTTCATCACTTGAATCAGAACAATCCATTCGGCGATTGCATATTTTAGACCATGCTACACAACCACCTGAGTCACACTGGAAATATAATGGACCACAATGACAAGCCGGTTTGGCACATTGACTGAAGCAGATATCCAACACTGACAGACTCGTATTTGATACTAGACACACGTTATTACAATGCTGCTCATCGGATCCTGAAGTGCAATCTATAACACCATCACAGACGTAATGTTCAACAATACATTCAAAACTGGTGTCACAGAGATATTGTCCTGTTGGGCAGTGCTTGTGTATTTTGTTTGCATTTTTTTCGCAAACGGTGCCACGTACATTTTTGTTTGAACAATTGTTACTTAAGTTTTGGCGAATTTTGATGTTAGGATATGTTAAAAATTCCATCATTTTACAGTGGTGATATACAGGATATTGATAATGAATGAGAGGGAGCTGTTTAAAGCTCAGCACAATCTCTTTATAATCTGCAAACAGCAAGAAATAATTTCTCTGATCTGTTAGTCGTAATGATTTCATGAGAATAACAAAGCCCGACACAGGAAGATCAAGACAAGTTCGAGTCTTACCACACCAGTACCCTTTATTTATTTCAGAACTGATCAGTTTCAAAGCACGATCTCCCTCTTCCTTCCTAACATTCAGTAATGATGAAGATAACATCTGGCATAGCGATTGTGCATCAGTGAAAGAACCTATTGCTTTGTTGTTTAAATATGGAAATAAACATGTACCATTTAATGCTAAAGTCCAAATAGGTGCACACTCTAATTGCGGTAATTCCGTAATGTGAACAATATGCCTGCTAGCAATTGTTTTGCAAATATATGATACAAAGTGAAATTTGTGGTCACAAGGAATATTATACCAATATGTTGGATAAAATGCTTCGATAAATGCCACAGCTGCACATTTCATTGATGCATTTCTGACAGCAGTCTTATAGTTGAATAAATGAAAACGACCAAGCTTAGTGTCAACGGCACTTTTCGAAACATTATATTCTGGTGTTGCTTCAAACACCCATTTTGAAAACGTGAGAGGTG
Organism: Hermodice carunculata; assembly: GCA_964020975.1. Classification (NCBI taxonomy): domain Eukaryota; kingdom Metazoa; phylum Annelida; class Polychaeta; order Eunicida; family Amphinomidae; genus Hermodice; species Hermodice carunculata. Next base: position 28,554,219 of record OZ026627.1, read on the forward strand.
AACCAGAAATCCATGCGGCCTCTCCATTCTGAACAAGTAAATTTAAAAAAACAGTCAGTACTTTATGCACATGAATTTTCATTATACATACCCCGACCAATGGAAGTTGTTCCTCTGTCGCTCCGCATTTGCTTACTAATTCAAAGGCCAAGAGAGTTTCCAGACAAGAAATGGTTCCAAATATTCTCATTTTGACAAGACTACATATATGGCACTAATACACATGAAAGATTACCTTTCACAGATTCAAAGATACAAAGGTTAAGTGTTTTTGTTCACTACCAGTGTAGGCAATGACATAAATGTTATAGAATATTTATTTTGAAACGTTTACGATACATGCTTTGGTTTTTATGTGGCTTGAGAGTCAAATCTAATACTTCTAGTATTTGTGTAAACACGGATACACAATTTATAACGTATGCAACATAGAAGTTTATCTTCGGTAAAATTGGTGTACACTTCATCGAAAAAACCCCATTAAGTATGGTAATGTATGGAATTTGGAGAAGTTTCAGATGGCAGGCAGTTAACTATGTTGATAAAGACTGACGCATATATATCTTCTTATGTTAGTGAAGTAATGTGAACCGTCATTATACTTACACCGTCGGTTCATTGGAATTTTGTTCAGATATATCAATATGTCAGATAAATAAGTCATATGGAAAAGAAAGAAGTTCAACTTTACGTCTATCAAAACCTGTGTCGTTAAGTGAGCAGTTCGGATATTTGAGTGTCGTTATAATCAGACTTCAGGATTTAACTCTATTTCACTTTGTTAATATACAATAGAAATCAACGCATTTGTATCCAAAGGCGTAAATGTTAATCATAGAGACATCCAAGAATAAAGAACTCCCACTATCTGTATCTGTATCGGGCAGCGACCCTTCCTTGGTACTTTATTTCAATAGGTGGCTAACCCGGTCGACAAGATTATGTATATATGTATGTATGCATGTATGTATGTATGTATGTATGTATGTATGTATGTATGTGTATATGTATGTGTGTATGTATATATGTATCTGTATATATGTGTGATGTGTGTGTGTGTGTGTGTGTGTGTCACTACACTGGATGCACTTATATACATATGTATATGTCATATTTATATTTATATATGTGATATTTCTTAATATATCTCATTTTATGGGGAGCCCCCTTTAAGCAATTTTGTGCGCAGATTAAATGGCGCAGAAAACTCCCCCTCCGCGTACGACATGCAAAAATACAGCCTAGGGACCCGATTACTGGCTGCAATTGTCGTTTGCTAGCCCTGCACTTAGCACTTAATGTGGACTAGATTTGTTTCAAATCATTAATCTGTCTTGAGGCAAAGACACCGACATTTTATTGGAATCAATTTGATTTCCTAAAATATTGAGGAGCCTAGTAGGCCCGACTACTTAACTGTAGTTGATATAAAATCCAAGTTTCATCAAAAGCGCGATTAACGCATTTTGATTTAAAAGGCATTCATAAAAAGTTGGAGTAGTAAGATATAAATCGTCCAGATATGCCCTGGCATTAGGGAAGCCCTTGCAATGCATCATGCGACATGCTGGTTGCGTGGGCTTGTTAAAAATGAAAGGGCCCCGACTACCCCCCAAACAAAGTTTCTGATCTACTAAAAAGGCAGGTTTTGTTTGTCCTGTGAACGTCCATTGGGTCCCCGTAATCTGTTGACTGGCATCACTAACATGAATGTTACGACAAGAGGCTCTCAAGTCCAGTTCAGCTTGAAAGCGGCCAGGCGTGATCATCTGAACAGTCTCATCAAAGGACAGCACGGAGAATTTCTCCTTCTGAGCATAACCATGCACAGCATTGCCTTCAGGAAGGCTACAATCATGTATCAGTCGAACATTCCCTTGGTCTTTGGGGATTGCAGCCAAAGCACTGACAATATGTGGTTGTTCTTCTACAGTCTTTTAATTACCACACGCAATTTCTTCCAATAAAATTTATTCGACTTTTTGTCTATTTTGTGAAGCGGGTTTGTGATTGGGCTGTTCAGATGGGATGGATTTGGCGTTAAATAAGACCTTGTATAATCAAGTTGTGGACTGCGTCACCTTTCTGACGTGGGTCTGGCTTACGCAATGGCTTCACCTCAGGTCACGCATGTTCTGAATGCTGTTGGCGAGGGTGGGATGCGGGCCAATGCGGGGCACTGCACATATGTAAATACTTACTTCCCTGGCCGAAATGACAGCCTTTTAGGCCATTGTAGTTCAAACAAATTTACCGACCCTCGAGTGTATACACTTTAGTTTGGTTTAAACGTATTTATTTAATCTGGGTATCCCCATAGTACATCTATATGACTAATACATGGGTTCTCCAGAACATGGAGACACACAGTATGCATGTACATGGACCTACTATCTGATAGTAGGTCCATGGTATGTACAAGACACCTAGGACAAAACAGTTGTTACCAATGTATAATATCAGCGAGAACTCAGTAAAAATATCAAAATTTGCTTATGTATAACATACATTTTAAGCCAGTATGAAGTTGAGTTCAATATTTGCCCACTGTGGAAAAACGCATGATACAAATAAATTTTCTTTGCCCAAACCAATGATCATTACAGTAACCGAAATATTTAGTCGTTAAAACGTCTGGTTTCAATAATGTACAGATGAAGTACATCACAGATCTGAAAATTGAGGCAGCTGTAAAGCTCGTTACTGCCACGGAGAAATATTTCAACTAGCCTATCACTACCAATATGGATTATAAGATGGGGGCTAACCCCCGGAGAAATCAAAGGAATAACAGCATTAAGTAATTTGTTTCTCTGAACGATGTTGTTGGGACAAAAGAGAAGAAAGTGCTTAACATCTTCAGTGGGATAAGAACATGCACAGGATGGGTCAGGGATGATGTTTACTTTGTGGAGGTCAAAGTTTAATCTGGAGAATCCTAGGCGTAATTGCGTGTGACAAATATTAGCAAATCTGTCACCATGGAGGTAGAACTCAGGAACATTGTCTGTGGCTCAGAGAGTATTTTAAGGTTTGACTTTAATATTTGTAGGGAAAGTGAATCTCTAATGTCAAAAGGGAGGTTATTCCACTGTTTGATAGCGTCTGGGAGAAAAGAGTTACATAGACGCGATCTTCTACACCTAATAGAACGTACTGACATTGAATGTCGGAGAGCTCGACCAACAGGAGCAGGGGGTACTAGATTAGAGATAGGAAGGAGTCAGATTGTGGTACATTTTGTAAAGAAGGACAAGTTTGAAGTATTTACGTCTGTCTACAAGAGTTGACAACCCGAGCTCACGAAGTAAATTAACATGTGACGTATGTTTCAATGCACCAGTACAGATTTTGGCAGCGTCATGCTGAATGGACTCCAATCGATCAGACATCTCCTTACCACAGTTGTCGAACAATACACAACCGTACTCAAGTATTGGACGGATCATAGAACAGTACAGTTTGACTAAGGATTTGCGTGATAGTTTATACTTAAATCTCTGAAGTAAGGAAATTCTCTGACCAGCTTTATTGGTAATCCGCGTGACATGGGCAAGCCAAGATAAGTCACTACTCAATGTAATACCGAGATGTTTATTACTGTCTGTCTCAGGAACCGGAGACCCACCTAAAAACAGGCGGGTGATAAGGTTTCACGCGTTTCACAAGAAAAATAACAGATAATGATTTGATGGCATTGAATAACACTCGCCATAGCCTGCCCCAGTGATGTATTAGAGACAGATTGGTGTTCAGGTGGCGTGAAGATTGAACAGGGTTATTGACAATTTCGAGTACACTAGTATCATCAGCGAACAGTCTCACTTCACATGTGAGATTGTCCACCAGGTCATTTACGTAAACCGAGAACAGGGGAGACCCGAAGATAGAGCTCTGAGGCACCCTAGCCTGGACAGGAAGCCAGGCAGAAGATTGACCATTAATAGTGACTCTTTGGAGTCGGTTAGAAAGATAGCTTTCAAACCACTTTCTTTGTTCTGTTAACTTGATCCTGCCCCTGCCCCTCGGGCTTTACTTGATGATGTGGTTTACCTGTCGCCATCAGAAATATCATGAGAAGGTGACTTTGTTCCGTTCCCCAAGGGAAGCTATCACGCGCCAGCATATAGGCCCTACCGGTAAGCTCTATCATATGATAAAACCTTCACCAATGGGTATCCCTCAGTCAACTGAAATACTTTAACCGTATGTGCTATATATGTACTCATGTCGAGTGGCTACACCCCACTGTGCCAGAATCAGAGATTCCAATTTCAATTCTCTTTGTCCGGTCTTTATATAAACCTTTACCCCCTTTGTATTTATGATTTCTTCTCCCCTCCCCCCCGCATATCATGACTATATTTAACAATATCAACATTGTCTAAAAACTTTACCTCATCTCAAGCCTCGACGGTCTAATACGAGTCATGTTTGCGGTGGTGGTATAACAGGGTGAGCTGATTCTGTTCAATCATACTGCGTTGATATTTCTTGCCAAGCCATTTGTACTTGCTGTTGTGTCACTGGGGCCCAATTTATCGCCTAGCTGTAAGGTGTTGTCTTCCTCGAGGTACCATTAGGCCGATGGGACAAAGGGGTCCCTGCGGAGAGCGGCCAGTTTTGCGTCCCCTTGGTCAGTGGTTGCTGTGGGCGACATGTTAGTTACCTGAGCGCGACTGGTATTCGTGGGTGTGTCTGCATTTCGGCAAGCCCATCGGACGCCAACTGTATCTCCCATGGAAACACTTTTTTTTTCTGCTATCTCTGAATCTAAGCGTTTCTATTGCTCTATGTGGCAAACTTTTCTGTCTCACCTTTTGTTGAAGGCCATCTATGACCTCTGTTGGGGGCAGAATAGAGTCGCCGTGCAGGCCAGATCATGGTTTCTCAGTATTTCTATGGTGCGAGAGTTTAAACCCGCCTCTTTGGCGCACTGATCGAAATCTGGGGTCTGGACCGCATCTGCTGTAGTTTATGTTCTCTGAGCATCGCTATTACTGCTATTACTAGAAGTAGCAGCGCTGTTTCTATTCAGTTGACTGTTAAGTGGATTCGTGGGGCAGCGGCTCGAACCCCGGTTCTCCCCTGTTGCCATGACATTTGTCCACCAGTCGTAAGGCTTCCGTAAATGAAAGCAGTCCCCGCTCCGGCAACGGGAGAAAAACGGCTATAAGGAGCTATTGGAGAAATATCAAGTTCGGACCTAAATCCGGGAAAACTACCGTAATATTTAGCGTAATAACTGGAAAAATGTTAACACGTCTTGCCACAACAGAGACAAACTTAGAAACTAAGTAACTTTGCAGTTTGTGTTTTGCACATGTCTCGTTACCTAGCTGTTCATTAATTTTACTTGTTGCTGTCCACCTGACAAGCAATCATTGTTCCATCTTAATGAATGAATCCATAGATTGGATGGCACCCCCCCCCTTCCGCACCCAAGGAGAAAGACGTCGGGCAACTTAAATCATATTAATATTAGCTTTTAATAATATGAAAAATACAATGTTTTAAATCATGTGCTTAATTAGATAGATTAAACTGGTTACTTAAATAGATTTAGTAGATGATTAAATGTTTTTGATCACATTGTGAAATAGATTCAACCATTATTGTAAAAGAATCCCAAAACAAAAACAAACAAACAAAACCAAAAATAAAAAACCCCAAATATAAAAATACACAAAAAACCCAACCCCCCAAAAAACAAGAGAAAAAGAAAAAAATCCAAAAATTACAAGAGTCACTCGTCCTTTTCAGCGAGCGTACTACAATTTAGGCTTCATATTCCACTTACGCTGTAACAGCCTGTTATCCCAGACATACATTCCTGACTTAAAATTAGCAGGTAGATCCTTACTCGAATACAACGCAAACAGGACGAAAGTACGGGTGCGGGTAATCGACAGAAATAAAAGAAATGGCTTCCTACCGGTGTTTTCTGTGGACAGCTTGAATTTTAAAATACATTTCCCTATCAAGTTTTCACCTTGTGAACGCTTATGATACATATGAGGGTCTCTTTCGGTGCAAATTTACACAGTACGATAAGTTTTGAAAGAGACACAGAGCTAATTGGTGATCACGCCAAAAAAAAAAAAGGAGCAAAAGTAGAGGTCTGCTATGCATATTGGATTGCTTCTCTGTTTCTATGTACGATTTGCAGATTGAACTCTGCATTTCTTGAAAACTTGACTATATTCTGTAAATTTACAGCGTAATAGGCTTTCTTCTTCTTTTTCTTCTTCTTTTTCTTCTTCTTCTTCTTCTTCTTCTTCTTCTTCTTCTTCTTCTTCTTCTTCTTCTTCTTCTTCTCCTTCCTCTTCTTCTTCCTGTTCTTCTGTAAATTTACAGCGTAATGGGCTTTCTTCTTCTTCTTCTTCTTCTTCTTCTTCTTCTTCTTCTTCTTCTTCTTCTGACTATATAACAAAATGAAGTTTCAACATATTTTTAGTCCGTTAGAGCAAGGCAAAACTGTTTTATCGGATTTAAAATTCAAATATTTTAAGCCCTTTGTTGATTGAAAAAAGCAGCCTATGAAGAAAATACCGACTTCAATGGGATTCTCACGGGTGACCTGGCCTTTGTTTCATGTGACACCTGTAGCTAATCCAGTGTGTTGCTTACAAGCTGAGCATTATCATTTATTATTGTACTGACTGATCTTTCATTTCCAACTTCAAACATGTCTCTGTATTTAGAGCTTTTTGACCAAAATGACATGCATTGACCCTTTCCTCCTGTCTCTGAAGTCGGTTTTGTGTTCTATACTGCTGTGCCTTGGTTGATCAAAGGAAATTGTGATTGACAGCTTGTCGCACATTGGCTTCCGATATTTGGACTGGCAACCGCTGCTGCTTTGCGTATGCCCAAGAGGGGGGAGGGTCTCATATTTTTGGGAAACGTATTTTTAACGATTGCGGAGAAGAAATGTACAGCGCTTGAAAAAAACATTAGGTCCAGCCCGTGACCATCTGTAAATCAAGTGCCAAGTGTCTTTTACTTCGCTACAAACGATGTGTGAGCAGTAATAACATATTGGAGAGTTTAAGAAATTCGGTAACGTGTACGTTTTCGTCAACAGGTTTTCAACAAAGAACACAGAGAAGTCACTCAGGTACGGGGGCGTTATCTGTGTGTATTTATGTCTGTTGTACGAGAAAAGCTCTGTTTCTACATCAGTTCCCAAAGAAGACTGGCTATTTTATAATCTCCAAATTGTTGCTCTCTATTGTCAATATAATTGTACGAGTGATACAGGGTACCTGCTTACAAGTGATGTCCCATGGGATGAAGAAGCATTAGTTGTGGATATGATATAGCATACCCCATTTAAATCAATACGAGATGGCGATGTGCCACAGATTTTTCAAATGAAATATATGCATTGTAATTGGCACGGTATAATGATGAACATAGTAGAATATGAGTTAAATTACACAGTTTACAAAGCAAACGAGACAAAATGAACATATGGAAATATGAAGGCAGTCCACGAATCCCCCCCAAAAAAGAAAAAAATGTGTGTATCATTTCTTGGATGGGTGAAGATTTAAATGCTTCATGTATGTCCGTATACTATTCAAAATTTTAGGTCCATGATACTTTATTGGAAATGTTGCTATGTGACAATGCACAGGAGAATAATAAAGAAGGATCAAGTGCGACGTTTGATCACAGACAATCTGGACATAACCAAAAAGCTTCAGACACAAGTGCTTAGTCGTAATTGTCTTTCGATAAACCTATACACTTTGCATGAGATTTGTGACCACTTGATTTGCATGAAAAGTGATTGATATTAATATATTTTTATCAGAAAGAAAGTTCTAATTCTGCCTGATCAAATTACATACAACAGATTATGGAAATTTAACCAGGGGATTAGGTTTTTTGTTTGTTTTTGTTTATTGTTTTTTTTTGTTTATACACATTAGAAGAATATTCGTTTTTTAATCAAAATTGAACCCGATCTTCTTGTGGTTAATCTATCTTACGAGCATGAAGGTGTATTTTTATGGTCTTATATGAATTATATGGATACTTAAAATCTTAGGCATAAATTCCTCATAATTTGAGGTTAATTGCATTCCTAGGGAACGCCTATAATATAACTGCCAGCACACATGCTGCCACACAGTGTCCAAATAATGATGTCTGATAACTCTCTAGTACTAGAGGTAGAAAATGGGGATGTAAAATCATAATCGCACGTCCAATTCACAAAGTGAACTTAAATTACCAAAAATTATTCTGTAGAAAAGAACAGTAACAGTTGCAAAAATATGAACGGGGTTTCAAAATGTTTAGACACTTTTTCACAAAATATTTCATTTGCACCTGCATTCCCAAAAGAGTACCAGAGAATTTACACCTGGGGACACATGTGTGTGTCAGCAACTACACGTTAATGAATGGATACTCTCGCCATACTTGAGTGAGCTTTTTATATGCTTTGTTGAAAATCAAAATACTATATTCAATCGACTGAAAAGCTTAAGGGTTAGTCGTCTTCGGCAACTACTGTTAAACAAAATTGAAAAAAAATCTTTCAACTCTTGACGTGACTGTTTATCACGTGCACTGCTTGATTGAGACGATATTGACATATGTACTCACCCTATAGTCTCTGCTTCAACCCTCCCCTTCTCTCAATTGTGTGTATTGTGTGGTGCCAGCTTCCTATTATCTGGTTCTTGTTTGTATCGTCATTGTGTGCGCAAGAGATCTTCATTTGGGAATGGGCCTGTTGACCAATAGTTTTTTTTTTGCAAGAAAATAAGTTTAAACCAATAACATAAGGGTATAGATTATCGTTATAGGGCACCTCTGAGCAGGCAGCACTTTTCTGATCATTTTGGAGCTTTGTGTTGTTTTTGTTTTTGTGTGTCAATATCCTTGGATTCATAGATGCGAAAGTCTCTAAACTTAGCGGATACCATTTATCTGGTCCATGTTACCTGTGACGTGTTTCGCTTTGTTTGTCAACATTCTTGGTTTCATAACTGTGAAAGTCTTTAAACTTAGCAGACACCATTTACCAAGTTCATGTTACCTGTGACACGGTTCGCTTGTTCACAGAGGATAAGGAACAATCACTGGGTGCATGAGATGCGGTGCCTGTACTTCTGCGAGGAAAGGAGGGAACGTCGAAAGGATTACGATGCACAATTAATTTGCAAAATTGCAATCCCGAATCACGCTTCAAGCATTGAATTTGCCATCAATCATTGCATGTGGTCTTCGTGCATTTCAAATGAAAAAATATGAACAGAAGGATGTATTCATATCTAAATGCGGTCCTACTCTAACACCTATTGAGCAAAAGAGGGAGCCACCTGCATCAGGGCAGACCCATGGTCAAAAGTACTTTCTCAACAACATGAACAACACAAACACACAATAAACTTAGGAAAATGTATTAACATATATTTGAAACATAAAGGATGCCTAAATTGATTGGAAATGGACTCTCTTTTGGTTGAAATGGTGTTATTTATGGATGTTTATGTAGTATATAATACAAATCTGCCCTGATCATGGTGGAAGCGTCAGTCTGTTGCCCCGGCAACACAGGAAGTGAGCAGAATAGCAGTTAAATATGAATGTCTCCTATTACGCATCAAGGAAATACCTCGTGGTGGCCGTTTGTATACGCCGGAGACGACTTCTATTAGTTTAGAGGCATGTCGAACAGTCCCATTAAAAAATCAGCGATTCACAGCACTATCACCCAGTGAACAACTTTGTTTGATCCTACCACAGTGTTCCTGTGCAACTTTGATGCCAAGCGATTTTAGAGAAGACATTTTCAAGATTTTGTGAAAAATGCCCCCCCCCCCATAAAAATCACTGGAGCATGACCATTTGAACAAAGTTGGTTGAGAGACACTCAAGGCAGATCTGCACCAGAGGAACTGGTGAATGGTTTTGAAAAAGGCCGAAAATGTCTATTGTGGACGGACGAATGAACATACGAGGGACACAGACCTACCACGTGATTTCCGCTGACTGACAAGTCAGCTGAGACAAACGATTCACCAACTCAACCATTAAAAATCGAGGATTGTATTCTGTTCATTGTTGTTCCGGGTTTTATTTCTTCTAGTGGGGAACTTGGCTCCTGCCTCTCACTGATAATGCCAGAAACAGCCAGACTATTTTCTTTTAGGCACTCAGAAAAAGCAAAAATTGTATCATACAGCTAAAGTGTGATTACTTCCGTATACATAGACAGGAATGATAGATCAATTTGTGGATCACTTTAAGCCACACCTATAACACAATTAAGGCACCAAGTGTCCAAGCACCACCATACCGTATTTGATCTAATGAATAAACACATTTGATACTGTGATTAATTTCATTAATTAGTTGATATCATGAAACGTCATTTAATTTGATATTGAATAACACGTATAACGTAACATATATATATGTTCATTTATATATCTATACATACATATATATATATATATATATATATATATATATATATATATATATATATATATATATATATATATATATATATATATATATATATATATATGTGTGTGTGTGTATGAGAGGACGAAAGGTGTACAAAAGCAAAAGAGCCTAAATTTTGAGAAATTTGTGCTGTGCTTGAAATGTGATGATGGTGTGAAGGTTACCACCTATATAACACTGGCGTTCGAAAGTGCCGCTTTCCCGAAGAATCGCGTTAATTCTGGATTCAAATTTCTCATTCCATCCAAAATAACGCCGTTTCAGAAATTTGTTGACTGTGGAAAACCTTAAAGATAAAACGTTTGAGCCGCTGCACTATACACACAGACACAGACACACACACACACACACACACACACACACACACACACACACACACACACACACACACACACACACACATATATATACAGTAAGTACAGACTCCAGTAACAACCCTGAAAACACCGTTCGTTCATTTCCAGAATGGCACACCAGCCGAAAGATGACTCCTCAGTACATAATGCTTATACTAGAATATCTACTACATCCCTGACTTGAGGCAGTTGTCGACCTAGTCAATCCAACAATGGTTTAATTCGTGACCCTCATATTTGAAATAAAATTTTCATTATTCACATTAACAGCTTGCAGAGAGAGAAACCAGCACAGCATTAAAGGGAAGCCATCGAAATGGAGAATGTCTGTACAGCACTATGCACGCTTTTTAAAGCTTCTATTCCAATTGTCATTAAACCCACTGCAGTTTGAATCAACTATTTTTCTCGGCGTACTCTGAGCGCATAACATCAGGTGCACAGGGCACTGTGGGAGAAAAGGTAGGCCTTTCTGCTTCTGGCTTGCCTTGATACCAAAATGTGAAGATTTTTAAGGTATGCAGAGTAAAAACTTCTGTTGATCTCTTTAGGGAGTTTAAATAGGTTTGTTGGTAGCGTATTTTGTCCGTATTTTGTGAAAACATTTGGCAAGCCGACACCCATGCTTTGCCGATATCCATTGCCACAGCGACCAGCAAGCAGGGCCTTCCCAGGAATAACAAGCGAAAGAAATCGATTTGCAAGCCTCACGAGGGTTGGTGTACAACCACTTACCGTTACAATACCGCTAAATGTCACAAGTCAAAGTTAACGTCAATTTTGTAACAGATAGCGTTGTTTCTTTTGTAACAGATAGTGTGGGGCTCGCACCGTTATTTGTTACTAAATCAACGGTAAGTATTACATAAAACTCTCAACACAACCATTTAAATCGTACAGGTAATTGCGTATTGCTTGAAAAATGAAGTAAAGAAAGGTATAATTTGACTGGAAATATTATATTACATGCACATCATATTCTTCATTTTTGCTGCATATATATTTTTACGTGCAATGAATTATGTGCTACTCTCTATAGTTTTTACATCCATTGGCTGTAAAAGTGAAGTTAAACGGAAAAAGGAACATTTGTAATAGAAATATGCCACAGTATTACGTTAGATAATTTGTAACATGTTTTTTTATGCAAAATTTACTAATAGATGAATAAATATGAAAAAAATGATAATAATAATAATAATAATAATGATAATGATAATGATAATGATAATAATAATAATGATGATGATGATGATGATGATGATGATGATGATGATGATAATAATAATAATAATAATAATAATAATAATAATAATAATAATAATAATAATGAATTCATCTGACATATGTGATATATTACATTCACAGACCTTTTTATGCAGATACTCATGGAATAATCAAATGAAACAAGGTATCACCTCCGTTATAGTCATTTTATGATAAAAGGAATATAGGGTATATGGTGAAATTGGTGAAACGCACAGTGCACATATTCAGATTACAATTACATGTATGTTTTAGGTTCTGCTTCTGCACCCATAAAACTATACATTCGTATCTTTTTGCAGCTAAATATTTCTCTTTTACGTACAAATGAAAGTCTTATATGAAATTACAAAAGCGCATGCAACATTTTCCATATGATTCGACTTTAAACTTCCTGACATCACAGGATTTAAAGAAAGGAATGGGTCTCATAGGACTTGAAATTGTTTCAAACTGCAGATAAGTCTAGTAATTTTTTTCTTCAACTTTGATCATAACAACATATGTAAGCAGAGCGGTCCCAGACCTATTTCCATCCTGAGACATAACTTAGCCCCACAAAACTTCACCATATCGAACCTATTTATCGTTTCATTGTTTATTTTGTAGGAAACTGTTGGACCAATGTGGAGAAACGCTAGTGTCACATTTTTAGTTTTTACTGGCAACTTCGACCTGAAACATAAGCCACTGAACAATGTTGAAAATTTGCAAAGAATCTGTAACCATCTAGTTCCTAAACAGATCTTCTTAAGGTGGTGGTTTTAAATTTCCTATGTGGTTGCAGGATCATGCACAACCTGCACAAGCGACAGCTAGTTCTGGCACAGCATTGGGATTAGTCGTGGTAAACCTATCACAGGTGTGGTGTTTGATAAAGACTTCAAAGGAATCAGATTACTCTAAGGTGAGTAAAAATGGCAAATGCTGTTTTCTAATTTAATGTCAATATACACTAGAAACTTTAGGAAGGAAGCCAGTGTGTCCAACCAATGTAAAACGGATTTATCGAAAAATGTTGATGGTGTTCCAGATGGAAAGAATATTGCCAATTATGTGGCTACTAAATATGAAAGATTATAATTATATAATAGTGTACCTATGACGCAAAAATCATGGATGGTATCAAATAAGAGGTCAAGATTAGAGCTGATATTTCTGGTTCTCAGATATATGAGATATCGCATGCCGAGATTAAATATTTGACTGGAATTTCTTTGATCTGCATTGTGTAAAATTGTATTATGCATACATTTTAAAATAATAAATCAATAAGGTAAAATCAAAGAAGTAAAAATAAATTAATATCTGTAATTACACAAGTGGCGTTAATGGTTGCTTGTTTCATTTAACAATTCAAAGCAAGCAAGCCGAAAGTTGGGCGACCGCAGAAAGGCATATTGACATCCGCCTTTGGCCTTGATCAATATGCCTTTAACGAGGTCCATGATGTTATTGCAAAGTGTGTATTGCCAACCTTCTTATCCCACATTGAAATACAGGAAGGGCATTGAAAAAAATGAATTTGAAGACAAAGTTATAGGCATGTTACCTTGTAACAGACCATTCAATTTACCGGCAGACCAGTTAATATGGTGTTACATTTCCTGGTCAGCAGACCTAAATGCATTCATCTGATTGGCTGATCAACAGCCACTCTGATATACATATATATATGGTAACACTAACTGTTGCTTGTTCGCGTTATTGTAACACTTCGCGGATCTGCAGTTGGTGTGACGATATCGCGCACGGCCGATCATACAGTTACGCCACTTCACCTGTTGCTTGGCAGATCATGTTTGTCCCTCTTGCAGGGGTCCATGACGAATATACCTTTGCATGCATGGGTATTTCTGTAGTTTGGTCAATTCCATGGTGTCTGCATAGCAGCCTGGAATCTTGCAGTTGTACAGAACCATTTCAAAATCATAGAACCGATTAGGACTAATAGAAGTCAAATGTCTTGTTTAGCGATCACCATAGAAGCCATCATAATGGCCTGCCCAGAATGTGTCTGACTGATCACGAAGTAATGCGAAATCACGCTTAGCGATGCTGGTAACAGAAACAGACACTAGACTTTTTGAATTAGAGATATTCGTGAGGCCGTCCTATTACGCGGGCGTCATTATCCTCAGAAAAGAGCAATTTGTCTGTAACAATTTTCCATTAGTGTCGAAAGGAAGGCATATGTTCCTTGGTGCAAAATCACAACACATTTGCATCAAATAGAACGCATTTACGCTTTTTTTGCCTTCATTACAATTCTCATCATACTAAAATAATTCTAGTGTGGGGAAAATGGTAATGAATTAATTGGGCTCTGATAATTTGACAGGAAACTTTTTTTTCACGCTGCTTAATGTTCAACTTACATTCTTGAATACAAGTCCTATAAAGGTCAAGCGTGAGTGATAAAGGATATTGACCCAGCTTATAAAGTTTGGTATATTTGCAACAAAAAGGAAAAAGTCCAATTGATTTTGATTTTCAATTTGTAATAAAAATGATCCATATTTTGGACACCGTATGTTGGCAGATCTCCAGCTGAGACCTTTGAATGCATCAGTAGGAGGGCCTATCACGTACGTATTCTTTATTTTATTTCTCATCCATTTCCAGGTCGAAATCATTTCCTGGTCACACGACACCTTATAGAGGGAGTTCAACAGGTTTTGCGGGTACTTAGTCATTGACAGAGTCAGGTTAACCGTAAGAGTGTCACGAGATTGTAATTCATTATTTTTTAGATCGAGCCAAACACACATGTGCCGGAGAATTCCATCGACCAGAATATTCCATTTTGTGATTTTATGTTTCAAATGAAGTATTACAACATGAAAACATTCGCTGCTCAAGAAATGTCCACGTCGATTGACCTCAAACATACCAGTTATATTTTTCATCGGCTGCATGCACTTTGCAATGTACATGTCGTAATTAAGTTGAACACTAGTTTTCACTAATAGAATTATAACATGTGGAGACAATAACACCCCAAGGCGCTCATGTAAATTAGCACGAAAATAAAGCAGTGCAAATTTGCGAGGGCTGAAAATTAAGTTAATACATACAAGTTGTTCTGTCCTTTTCAGAAATATCTTTTCTGTGTCATTGTAATATTTTGATTCACATCTATGAAATGGCTTGACCACTATTGAGAATGTCAGTCCTTGATTCAGGCAATCATAAGCCTTATTCGTTGACGTAAGAAACAATTGTCTGGTTTGCAGCAACTTTGATTCAGATTCAATTGGATACGATTTAAAGTTAACTCTTAGATTCTCCTCATAAATTGACAAGGATGTATCAAAAGCTTCATCGGCTTTTATATTTGATAAAACATGAAATGTAAACAATATTTCAATTGAACTTAAGTATATCTCCAGAGATGTTTCCTTTTTCCGTGACCAAAAAATAATGTAACACTTGTGTTGCAAGAGATATATCTTTAAACCTCGCCATGTATATGATTTTCTCCAAAGCGTCTTGTGCGTAACACAAAGCCTCGCCAAGTACAGTTTGCTATTCGATAATGCGGGCATTGTACTGTTACATGATCGGTGTGTCCGTGACAAGCTCTGGTCAATCACGGACAAACCTTTACATGTTGTAGAGCTGAATCGAAGAACCACGCAAAGTCGATCTCCTGGTAAAAAGCAGTACAAAATAATTGGAAGATTTGAAGTTGAAGAGACGACAGGAAGGGACACATTTGTGATGCACCGAAGCTGCTGGAAAGACCCACAAAAAGGCCCAAATCCTCTGGCTCCAACACCACCCCCATCATATATGAAAATCCCTCCTGAGCTACAGTTGTCCAGATACGATCCACTCCAAGTGATGGATATGATATGAAGTCGCACATAGTGGTGCTCGCTAGTACTGAGAAGAATGACTTGTGAGTAAGGCTGAGATTCCGACGAATGAAGGCTTGTTGTCAGCTGGACAGCATTTGATATTGTATCATCCACAAGGACCTTTCGAAAGTGGCTTGATGTCGCAAAGGTATCAGAATAAACAATAAGAAATGAAGGAACTCTATATATTTGTAAAATAGGCAGATATATTGTGGTGTGGTGTCCATGTGTCAATTTAGTCTTATCTACGATAAACAAGTGTTTGCAAATGAATGAATCGGGAATGCGCAGAAGTACTGGGAAATTACTGGAAGGACCATCATAAATGTCAATTCCAAGGATCCAATGTTGTGGAATATTGCTGCTGAAATCGATTACGTAACAAAATCCCGGTCGAGACTGAAATCTATAAAAAAATTTAAGATTCCCTGTAGTTCCTATGAAATACTTCCAAATTAAATTTGAAGCCAACTTACATGAGAAACAATGTTCCTGTAAAGACGTAGTGTGCCAAATTGTCGCAACAATTTGATAGGTAAGGGAAAATTGAGCCGATCTAAATGTGATAGTTCTTAATACAATCACAAATGTGCCCAGTGTTTCTGAAAATAAAGATTTATCTTTCACAAAATATCCACAAAATCTATGAAATATATAAGAACTCTTGTACCTATAAGCAGCACCATCTACGGTTTTCTTTCCATCAATAGTCACATATTCTCCCTGGCAACGGGATCCGGAATATGCTATGTTCGACCGGATAGTTGAGATTTCGATCACACCAGGAGGCTCTGATTTAATTACCCAAACTACGTATATACCATGGTTGAAGTCCGTGTCGGCATTTTTCTGAAAATAAATATGGCCACATCCAGAGGCTGAAAGATAAACGCGCGTTTGTTGAACATCAGCGGTCTTTGTTACTGGGCTACCCGGCAAACACAAACTGAACATACGAGCGAAACAACTCAAACACCCACTAAGAGCCGACAACAGATGATGTTTTATCCACAAAGAGCACGAATGGATCATATATAGGTAAATATTTTCCTCGCGTGAATCCTTGTTGCCTATAAATGGTCGCACAAAAACGCTGTAAAACGCAACAAGTTCCAGTTGTGTCGGAGCAAAATATGTAAAAAAGCAACATAATAAAATCTCGGCTTTCCTTTCGAGAGATGTAATATTAATATCTTTGTATACTGCTCTCATAAATACTTTATCGTCTGGAAACATAATTTCAAATTGCGAGAAAAATATAAATTTCAGGTCAATACTCTTGATGGATATCTTGAAATGTTCAATTCGTAAACTCCACAGAAGACCATCATGAGCCACTAGTTCGTATAAGATCTTGAAATTTCTGAATGATTTTGTAGAATGACGAAATCCATATATTCGACCAATGGGAGCACTCTTGGGAGTTTCACCTAAGATATCAAGTGACCACGAATCGCGATTTCGCCGGACACTTTGTAGTGTTAGGCATTTGTTCAAACCTATTATTAAGCTCCTCAAGCAATTCTCTCTTGACTTCAAACAGATATGGATGGAGTACTTAATATACATCAAAACAATACAAGGACGACAATCAGATACGATCGTGTCTATGCCCATATTGTTTTTCCTCTTTTCACTCTTTTTTGTATATATTTTGATGCGCGTTGCTATTTTTAAGCCTTAACTACATCTACTATAGGTTTGAGGAGTCTGTTTACTTTTTAAGAAACTGCAACGACAGCCCCACGTTTAACTCATAGGACGTACACATTCGGATCCTGGCATACTGTTTTTTTCTGATTTGACAGGTAGATAACTCTGTATGGACACAAAGTACTGTTAGAAAGTACAGTATTGAAGTTGTTGGACTTGCGTTTTTCGGGACGCCGTACACCACGTAGTGAAGACAAAGGTATAAATCTGGAATACATTCCTTTTAACAGAAATATTTTTTCACAATTTCCCTCAAATTATAAAAAGGTCAGGAAAAATGGAGAGACCTTTGTGTGATATTAATTTGGATTGATATCTGTATGATAGTTAGGATGGAACAAACCATTAAAATTCATACTTTTGTATTTACATTATGTACGTCTACACCTCACGGGAAGATTGCATGTTTTGCGTGCACATAAAAACACATTCCTTGCTGCTAGCCCTCATGGGACTACGTCAACAGCTTTCCTCGACGCACCGCGTTTCAAGTGCACCTCGAACGCCGGCGAAAACTGTTGACTAATTGCCTTTGTCGTTCTTGATCATAAAGAAGCAGGCGACGTGTAAGGCAATTGTCCATTTCTGGTAATTTATACTGGAGAAAAGTAATATCATTATGTCTTTCGGGACGAAATAAATTGAGGACTGATGATCTTGGAAAAAGGACATATAGTCGATAAATTTCGTGTTCGTGGTATTGGAAGTGCTGTGCGAGAGAGAGAGAGAGAGAGAGAGAGAGAGAGAGAGAGAGAGAGAGAGAGAGAGAGAGAGAGAGAGAGAGAGAGAGAGAGAGAGAGAGAGAGAGAGAGAGAAAGAGAGAGAGAGAGAGAGAACTATAGGTTGAGGTCGAGGTTGAGGAGGGGCGGGTGGGTGACCGTGGTATTAGTGATGAAGCAAGTGGACCAGGATTTTGATCAATAACTATCAACTATTAGGCCCAGCCTGCACCAAAGTATTTGCTGAAGGCCTGCCGTATATTAACGTAAATAGGTAAAGAAATGTAAGACATATGCTAAATAATATGTGAGCAGTATGCTGATAACCAGATATACTATAAAACTCCAACTAATATTGCACTTCACTCTCCGCCCCTCCTCCCATCCTTGGCAGAGTTTGCAAGTTTAAGTCCTTGATTATTGGCAGAAGTATCTCCATTGTTACGAGTCATTACAAAGAATGTTTTGCTTTGTTAGCAGGAGAAAAATATGGTGGCTCAATGGTGCCAACCCATTTTTTTCTCGTAATAACGAGACTAAAAAAAAGCTTCTGGTTGGCACCATTGAGTTACCATAGAAAGATACAGTTTCTGGGGCCAAAAAATATTTTTATCTAAAAGTGTCGCTAGTGCATATCAGTCAGACTTACCGGTAATAATTTTTGCTGTATTTACACCAGCGCGCATGTTAACATCTGTGACACATGTGCATTGAATAAGCGACCAGTGAGATATTTGCCGATTACATTTTAGCAAACATGCTTCTGTTCAACGATCATCTGTGCTTTACAAACGCGTTGGCTCCCATTATCTTGTGCTACTGGCGCAAATTCAAGCCCAGCAAGGTTAAAGACTTACCAATTCAGCCTTGTGAAAACTTAATGCATTCTCAAATGAGGTTACAAGAAGAAAGTAATACTTGTGGAGCACTTACTGCACTGCAATATGTGCAGAAAATGCCTGGATGTTCAAATTGTTACCAAGTATATAAAATTTCCATGAAAAGAGAAGCGGACAACAGTTTTCAATGATGGCGATGAGACCAAGCCGAATAACAGCTCAATCTTGTCAAATCCAGTATAATTTACGAAATAGTAAGACATGCTGGTGTTCATCGTCAGAAGGATCCATGACCACCAGTAATGAAATTTAAATAAATGAGAGTATATTCTGCCTGACTTGGCACAGGTTACCAACATATTGGCAGTGGGTTAAACCAGTTTTACGGGAACCCAATCCTCCCACCTTGAAAAACACCCTTATTCATTTAAAGTAGGCCTAAAACAAATTTAACCCTTAATTTTAATGTACAGTTATAAAAGGTAATTACATGATCACAGTTCACAGACATCATCCAAACAATGACAGGATAATTAACAATTGTAAGTCAGACTACTTTATTTACATTAGAATAGCGTAATATGTCAAATTTGAATTTAAACACCAAAACAAGGATTCCACGTGAATACAGGCCAACTAAATTTGATACTGATATTATATTTATTGTCAAACATGGTAAAATTCTTCTATGTTCCTTTCTCACTTGAAACTACAGCACAATAGGCCTAAAATTCGTTATAAAAATATAACTTGTATCAGCCGAGTAGGTATTCCTTAAATTTTGTCATTTATTCCAAAAGGATGAAAAAAAAGAAGGCTTGTATTGTTCAACATGATGCCTGAAAACTTAGATGGTCCTTATTTCGTTTTATATTTGTTGTAATTATAATATACTTTATGCTCCAGTATTGAAACTTTGATCAAACCCAAGGTAAAACAATCTCAGCCTCAACATTACAATACCAAAACATATTTCTATGTGTTTTACTGACACTTAGAAAATACTTATTATTCATGTTCATAGAAATCAACATGATATATCTGTAGAACATATTTATATTTATCTTTAAAGTTAATAAAAACCTTTTTTAATCTTATTTGAGAAAAACCCTGTTTAATAAGTCTTCCAAAAAGTGATATATGTCTGTCAGCAAAACCTTAAAATCAGTACAGTTTCTTGCGAAAGCAATTAGTCTTGAGACATGGACACCGGCAGGATTAATAGGAATAGTACTACTTATATATGGATAATTCACTATATCAAAATTGAAATCATCTCTTTTATCATACACTTTTGATTATTATATACCACCATCATTGAATAAGAGTAGATTTAAAAATGAGCACGTTATGTTCGATTTCGTGATTTCTTTTAGTTCCAGATCACTAGGATAAATTGATGTAATATTTAACTTTTAAATGTTTGTTGTTGCTACTTAATAAATCATCTATATATCTGAAAGTTAAATTAAATGATCTAGCGTAGTAATTTTTATCTTTTGCTATTTTCATAATAAAATTATACTTGTGATATAATATAATATAATATATAGAGATTAGCCAAAAGTGGAGCACAACTTGTGCCCATGGGATTTCCTATGATCTGTCTAAAGGCACTATCACCAAAAAGTATGTAAAAATTATCTATCAAATATTCAAACAGTTTTATAAACTCATCATAGTCAAATGCATGTTGACCATTCTTAGCAGAATCACCAAAGAAAGCATTATGACCAATTATAATTTTCTGAAATTTATTTTTCTCACAAGCTTTAAAAACCAATGTTTGAATGCTACGTTTCAAATCTGCATGAGGTATTGTATTATACAAAGTAGAAAAATCCCAAGACGATATGTGCCTGTAAGGTGAAACCTTATCTGTTTGGAAAGTGTCAAGTAAACTTACTGAATTCTTTAATATCCAAAACCTATTAACGCCTGACGTTGATTCAATTCTTTTACAGTAATTAAACCAAAATTACTGTACCTTTTTTAATCCTGTAGCTAGCTGAATTGACAATTCTTTAGTAGAACAGAACTTAGATCCAGCAATAAAACGGAATTTATATTGGTTTTTATGTAATTTTGGAATTGCAAGTTATCCTTGGTAAGTTACGGAATTTATCACTGAGAGTTAAGTTGAACTTTTCTAAATATTTAAAGTGACCATCCTCTAAATGTTCAACAGAATAGTCAACCTTTTGATAGGTAGTAGAGTTAACTGTAGAGTGGAGTAACCTTACATTACAAATGATAATAACATTATTGGCAGCCTTGTCAGCTGGAGCAAAAACATACATGTAAATCATGTAGACATGCTTTAATATCAGGCTTATGAAGGACAGGATCAGGTGGTTGTTTAGTTTTTTTCTTTAGTTTATCAATTTCTTCTGTCCACTATATTACCAATCTCGTTAATCCAGCTGGATAAAACTGAAACATCACCATTTTTTCTTTTTTGGCCCATGTTTTAGCATAATTCTCTATAGCTTCCATTAATATTTGTTTATCCCTTTTTCATGATATTTTGTTGTGCTCTCTAAATTTAGGACCTTTTGAAATTAAATCGCTAAGTCTTCATTGGGAATAATGGAAACATTGCATGTAAAGGCACGACCATGTTGAGCTGATAAAAATGGGGACTGACCACATTCACAGGGATATTCATTATGACAAAACCTATCAACCTCAAATTCTAACACTATCTTCACGTGATTAAAAATAGAAGAAGAAATTGTTTTTGTATATTTATAAGATATAGTGAGAACACGTCCGTGTCCAAATAGGATGGGATAAGTGTCTGAACCTTTTTGTTGTAAAGAATATCAGAAAGATAAATCAAGTCAATTCCTCTGTCTTCGGATAGCATTTTAATGAAAAAACGTTTCTTACTATCATTAATAGTGGAAACTGGCTTAAAAAGTCGATGATTAGATATATCAGTCAGAATCAGAAATATAAAAAAAGATTGAATCTCTCTCAAAATGTCATTTTTCCTTTTTTGGACAAAATAAGCAGCTCGTGACATTTGTCAATTTATTATCGGGAAGCTAGAGTTGCATGATCTAGGAATCTAATTACATGCCGAGAAATGTCAAAACCTTGTCAGGCCCAACAGTTTCCTCGTGAGCAACTGTGATGCTCAAATCTTCATACCGGGCTAGGAATGTAAATAGGGATTTTTGACATTTTTTTTGGTAGTATGCTGTCCAAAAATCTATATTCGTGGATAAAATGACAGGAGTTAAGACTACCACGTCATCAGCATAAGCAAATGACCCTGTAAAGAGATGACCAAGGTGACCTCCAGAACCAGATTTGCCTGGGTTTTTCGTCTATACAAACACCAAACAAACATGCGATACAGAGAGCCACCTTCTATACACCATCACCGCTGCTCAATACATCAGCCATCACATCACTCAAGTAACAGGCAGGGGTTGACATTTGCACATATTTAGAATAATGTTGCTATATGGATATGGACATAAATGTATACGATCATATGTATGATATAGATGCTGGGCATTAATAAACTTTGCATCCACAGACTGAGTGTTGCTGGCATAAATTCCTACTCTCTGCTTTGTATGCTCAGCAATCACCCATTTAAAGCATGATGGTTCTTGATGGCACCACCCTTCATAAGTATACTGGTTGCTAATACGTGCAAGTGGGGAAACCTGGAGGGAGGGTAGGGAGGGGAGGGGATAAACAACCTGGGCTTTCCTTATTGGCCAGTGGGTTTTTAAGATAAAATGGTATATCATGAAATTATAGTCTCTGAACCAGTGGTTCCACCTGCAAGAACATCCCTCAATGGAGACATATTTGTCGGCACTGAATACAATATTATGATAGAGTATCTGATAGCACAGACAAAACTTCAGCTGTCTTGACAGTTGTGAGTTTATAAATAAAATTTGAAGGCAAACATAAATTTCTTGCATCACATGTCTCCCTCTTAGTGCGTCACAAAGTTGAGTTATCGTTCAAAGTTAACAGGTATTGCCCTTGACACTTAGAAATATGGTGGAAGAACTACCAAACTTTATTCGGTGTAAAAGTCTATCATCCAGTTTGGTATCGATAGCGTGGCTAAACTAAAAAAGAAAAAAAATCCACAAAAAGTGAGCAACAATAACAGGAATACAAAGACCAAAACAAAAAACACAAAACAAAAACAAAAAACAAAACAAAAACAAAAACAAAACAAACAAAAAAAACAAAAAAAAAAACAAAAAAACAAAACAAAACAAAACAAAACCAAAAAAAAAAAAAAAAAAAAAAAAAAAAAACCACATCTAACCAACCAACCAAACACCCCCCCCCCCAAGAAAAAACCATTAAAGATACCAAAACACACACATAATCTACACAAATTTACATACTGCATTTTAAGGCAAACACGAGTTTCTTGTATCACATGTCTCCCTCTTAATGCATTACAAAGTGGAGTTTTCTTTCCCAGTTAACAAAAATTAGAAGCTAATATTTTCGTTGTACTGAAGCAAATTTGTCACTTTTGCCTATAGCTGGCACCGTGATCTTATATGAAGAACAACCGAGGACATAGCACATAGAAACACCTGCACACACTGGGGGATGGGAATGGGAAACTCTAACATGCTACGTCCATTATTCCCACAAAATTTGCGTTCAGTTGAATACACAGATTTCACCAGCGTGTAAACATTTATCAAAATGCCACATTTGGATAAGTGATGAGTGAACGATAAAGGCCATATCCGTAACTCAAAATCCATTTGTGACGTCATTGTTTTCTTGAAAATCATTATTTTGTATGAGCAACAAGTTGCAGTGGAGGTAAAACATTTTCATCAAATGATAGTTATAATTTTAATCGATTCAATATATCATGTATATAAGCAATAAATTTTAGTTTGGTTCATCACTTGGACCAAAAACATATGTAGAAAATGAGCATCAGATTGAGGGCTTTGACATTATTATTTTCTACAGATGTTGCATTCTTCTGGAATAAGTCATTACGTATTGGGTTTGTCGAGATGGAGATACATCATTATTTTTTTATATTTATGTCCAAGCCTATAAGCGTAGCACAACAAAGGGAAATTAATTGCATCCCTGACGACAATTTGTATTCAAAAATCGATGTCTACTTTATGGTGATGAAAAACTACCCACCCCCTCCATGATGCAAATATGATAGAAATAGGGAACTACTGTTAAATGGCCAGTGACGCGCTGGAAACTCCTCTTGTAAATGATAGGCTGACACTTCAAAAGCTGACAATTCTCTCACCTGATACTACACACAAAATGATAAGGCTTTTTGTGTGTCCACCTGATGACAACCTATCACAGCATTCTTCTCTAATGAAGACATTAAAATGAGCACAACCTTCAGTACTACTGAGAGTACTGACAATAAAGTAACTGAAGATTGAGCCCAACTTTGATCTTCAGGTTTGTAAAAGTCCTGTGCACAGCTGTCTTTGGAAGCAAGGACTAATGGGCCCTTACCCTTGGGAAAAGTTCAAGGTTCTCCATGTTGAATCCCAACTGGCTCCATTCAGGCCATAGTATTTGGACTTTGGTTAAGGTCAGCCATTGCACATTCACCATAGTCCTTCAAGAGGAGAGTCCATGTGCACGAAATAAAAGTCTAAGTCAAAAACATTTGTAGGTACGGAATAATCATTGTTTTGTTGTAACTTTCATCGCAATTTTACCCAGGTTTCAGCATTGGAAGTCTTTTGCTGTATATCGTTGCATATGTTTATAGAAATAGCCTTATTTCCCGTTTTATATCTAATTATTCTACTTTTCCAATGATATATGTGGCTTATAAACTATGCTAAAAGAAACTACTATTTAGGGACCCATAAGCCTTCAGCGTTTTCTCATCCCCTGTCCATTATGCTATTTACCTTTATGTTATAACCACTATATGTATGTATTAAATGATTACGGGTTATAATGACACACTCTCCTGGCCAACTGCATCTATTTTATTTTACCCAGTAAAGTTACATCAACCCTATGCATTGCTGTAGTAATTGCTTAAATGATTGAATCATTGGCGTCACCAACTTAGGACAAGGCAGAATAACACTGTCTGTATCAAACCAACATCTCTAGTAAATGACTCGTCTTGACCATCATGAACAAAATTCCCACTTGTGTCATTGTCCTCGACTGGTAAAGATTATTAGAAAACCAACACATTCCAGAACAACTCAAGCAGGCTGATTGTTAAATGAGCTTTGAATGCTTGACAGTTTTACATTATTCTGAGAAAGGCATTGTATTAATCTAATGTGGGACATTTTATGTGATTTTCCCATAAACAGTAGGGCAAAGACTGTGAAGAAAGCGGAAAGTATAATATTTGATAATATCTCTTGATTGTCCCTCTCAATTCGTAGACAGAGCTACAAAGAAACTGATTTTGTTATAGAGCTGAGACTAAATTATCATCGAAACATGATGATGATGATGATGATGATGATGATGATAATAATAATAATAATAATAACCACTTATATAGAAACCTGCAGTTAGTTTTGGACCTGAATCTACTATCTGGGCAACCTCTGGTTAATTTTGGACCTGAATCTACTATCTGGGCAACCTGCTCCACTAAGCTCCATCTTTGACCCAGCAGCTGATTAGGCACCTTAGTTCAGTGCTGCTACTTAATTCATAGCAAGGGGAAAGACTTCAGTGTCTGATACAATACTACTATTCTGGGACCCAACGCTGCACATATTTTGTAACTTCAAGGCCTTGTATTTACACTTTAGGTGATTCTCACACCGGAAATGCCCCATAGTATATTTATTATTGTATTACATTCATTCGACAAATCAACCTTCCCTTAACACTAATTATATGTTTATTTAGGATATTACGTGTTCAAAATATCAAATTGGGACTAAACCCACACGGACTTTGCCGCCATTTTTAAACCTAGGAATCTACACCAAGCAGTTTGTAGATGAGGATAGTAGTGGGATTGGGGGGCATAATTCATGGAACCAAAAATGTATATTTTGTAAATATTTTAGAGCTTGAATAATGATTTGATATATGCTGTGGTCACGATTCACTTTCATATCCAAATCAAATGTATTTTTGTGTGACTGTCCCGCAATGCATTGTACCATGTTCAAAATGGTACTCACCAACACGTGCATGATTTGTCAGGGTATCAACATTCGTGTTGCATTTGGATTTGTAACTAATGATGATAACTGCTTCAGACGCAACAGAGGGGGCAGATTAAATTTAGGATAGCAAGTTCGGTTTTAAAAGTACTATCGATGTTTGCACTGGTAACTTGAAGAACGGACACCTGGAACCTAGCAAAATATGAGGATAACAGTCACTGAACAACCGTGGCTATGGAGTTATGCAGCTATCCCAGCTATGCTGTTTCACCGACCCAGTGTTGTTATTCGGCTATGTTGTTTGCCCGGCGCAAGTTAATCCTCCAGACAAGTTGAAATGAAACATGTCAAATGCTGTGTTTCCGTTGACTTTACTGCAAAATAACGGCACACGACGGCCACTTTCTTGAAAAGTCTGACAGCCAGGGTCGATCAATTTTCATTAGGGAAGGGTGGCTTGAATTTGTTTTTTATGTGTAATAAGATGTATTTAGGGTTGGGCCTTTTCAGTAGGGTCGGTTGGTTAACCGGAACTACATATTTTTTCAGTTAGGCTTTAGGAAACTTGAACATTAGTTGAACCCCTTTTACAAATAACTTCCTGTGACGTCAGTTTAATTTTTTACCTGAGCACAAACAAAGGCACCTGTAATAAGTAAAAACACCAAAGATACACTTTTGAATGTGTGCAATATCATTGTTTGTATTTTGTTTCAACATCCTGGTGTAAAATTTAAATGATATTTGACCTAACATTTTCATGTTTTTCGTTTTCAACGAAGAACCAGATATCATATAAAGTACAACATGACATTATTCCACACATATATTTTGCATATGAACTATGAGAGACAAGGTCGTACCCTCCACACATCCACTAAATACCTTACATACACAATGTCTTTATTTAAATGTGTCTAAATTTTTATGCTTTCTCCCTAATTTCAGAAACAACATTGAACTCATGTTTAAATTTTCACCATTTTGGATATGTCTGTTAATCCCGTGTTATTATACTGTTTCATAGTGCCTTATTTTACCAGTTATGTGCTTTCAAGCAGAGAAATAAGTGGAAATAAAAACTACAGAGAAATGAACCGAATGACACTACAGACCTAAAAAGCCATAAAGTCACGGCCTAGTCCTAGGACTGTTGTTTTTTAAACAAAGCGACAATTTTTTTCACAGAAACCGTACGAATCAAAAATATATTTGCATTAAAACTGAAACCCAATACAATGGTTGTAAAAAGTCCACTCTGACACTATATCAGTACTTGTGCGTAAAACACAAATCATCCCATTTTTTTTACATCCACTTAAGCTGAGAGAGTTGTCTATCAGTTTCACTGCAATTTTCCAGTCAGCTGTGTTTGCCGTGCTCTGGAGGACAACGTAATAGTGAGCCCGTCAGAATAATTTGCTGTATTTTCCGTGCTTTTGAATGAGTGGGGCCGTTTGCTTCACTATAGGCGCTTTTGCATTGGAAGAAATTATGACATTGAGGTTGTAAGCATCACAAACCATGCTTTTTGCGCACGACATGAAGTATGAGAGAGCTTCAGCGTCAGCAGTTGTGCTTGTGGGCTCAGATTCAGATTCAGATTCACATCCAAGAATGCTTATTTGACCAGTCAAACAGTTTTACAAAAAAGTTACACGAATATAATCAGAAGAAAGAGTTCAAACAATAATGGAGATAGATAAGAATGAGTAGGTCAGGGAGTCATACATTAAGGCCTTAAACAGACTGCTACCATGTGTGTCACCCTATATAAGGTCTGACAATTATGATAAAGTTATCATAGAGACGCTAATTGTTCACAGCAAAAATTCATATTTTTTACGATTACAAATATAGCGGTTCGAAATTGTACAAAATTTTTTACAATGTTGTCAAAATTTTTTTGGTATAGAGCAATAATACAAAATAAGTATGAGTATATACTTTATCCAAAAAAGTTAAGGTTTTGTATTAAAAAATACAAACAATTTCATGTCTCAAACATTTTTGGTAACTGTGTGAGAACTATACGTTATAAAATAAAGCCGTTTCCTTTTAGTGTCATGTTCATGTACTTGTGCGGTTGGTGTAACCGGCGAAAGATAGAAGTAGACTTTGCTCCTCGTGTACTGCTGAGAGAGCATTAAATAAAAGTGCTAGTTTACTCGGAACATGAACACGTAGACTTTTTGCTTGCGTACACAATCCTTTTCGCGCAGCTATTGTTATGTATGGATTCCAACTGAATGCGGCCTTCGAGCTGGGAATAAACCAGATCTTGGTAGTGCGGGGGGGGGGGGGGGATCCGTCTACGTAGGCGAAAACATGCAGTGAAGTGGAGGCAATTTTCAGATACTTTAAAATCTTGTCCATCAGCAGTTCCACAACAACATGATCATGCTTTAACATTCTCTACTGTAAGTGCCAGTTGTCAGTGTTAATTTAATGGCAATAGTAATTTTAACTACTACTAACATTTTAATTTTTCTTTGTACCGCCAACTTAGTAAATAAATTATTTCTAACTACCAATGTTCACCATGTATAGGAATACATCTACTAATTGCACTGCATTCAAAGGCACTAATATACTACTTTTCCCATTGAACCTTTTGTTATTTTATCATGGAGATCTAGATCTATGGCTTTTATCTCTTGTCTTCACCATTTTGGTATTGGATTTTCTGCTCTTATGCTAAAATATATATACCTTATTCTACCTTCATCTGCCTGCTATCCTTTTCCTGCCATCTATCATTTTTCTGCTTGCTTCCTAGTTCACTTCCGCATGCTTGGAGTGTGTGTGTGTGAGTCTGTGTGCGTTTCTGGTCACCAGTTCTCTTTCAATTGCCAGCTTTCTCCAAGCTGCTTGCCCTTGTTCAAGTCCAAGTTCTGCGCCAGTTCCAGTTTTACTCTATGAACTTACAGGTATTCTCCTACTCTCCTATTTCTACCTACTGTCATTTCCCGGGGATTTGCCAGTTCTCGTGCAGTTGCGTCTTTTCTTCGTGAGTTTCCAGTTATTAACTTGTTTTCTCACTGCAGTTTCTATCCGAAGTGGCAGTTCTTCAGCATTCAGTTCTGTCAATTTTCGAACATTTCCGTACTCTGCATTCTGATTCAGCGGACAGTTTTCTCAACTGCATCGAAATTATCTCTTTATTCCCAGTTAAATCGTAGCTGTCTTTTGTCCTCCATAGTACAGTTCCTTTTGTCATCTCTCAGTTACCCCATTCCTTGTTCTCACATCAAGATATCACTCTCTATCATTTCCAGTTATCTCTCGTTCACATGTCCATGACTGTTGCCAGTACTGGCCCAGCAATTCTTATCCAGTTGCCAATTTTCTACTGACCGCCGATTCGTAGTTCCATGGCAGCAGCCAGTTATATTAAACTGTTTGTTCTATAACCTCCGTGTGTTCTCCCCGTTCATATTTCTACTCTGAGAGTTACACAATCTCTCCTAGATTCCACTTTTATTATCTCTCCCCCCGCCCCAATCGGTTCTATGACAATGCAAGTTTTTTTCCCTAATTTCCAGTTGTCGTCCATCAATTCTGTTTTACTTCATGTTGCATGTCCGCTCTGAGCCAAATGAGAGAACTGCCCGCTGGAAAAACAACCGCAGCGGGAAGTTAAATTGATGATGAAAGAATGATGTTGGAACCAGCAAACATAGGACAGTTTAAAGAATTTTACACATCTAGACAACAATAATGGACACGCCTATATAGTACAAGCATATTCTATTTTGTAATTAAACCATCATCTATTATAGTTTTGCATATATTGACCATTTATGGGAGCAATCAGCACAACATTGTACATTGACTGGCGCATAGTGCAATATATTTCGAAGTCCTTCAGTACCAAACGGGGCATAAGTCGAACTACCAAAAACAAGCTGCTCTGAATTATAATAAGGGTGCTAGATTCATGTTTCTTGTGAGAAGACCGTTCATTCAAGTACCAGCATGCCTGAAGTAACATAGACTATAACAGTCCAGTTCAGCAGATTCCTCTGAAAACTTTGGGTGCATAGCGCTCAAAACTGACAGAGGAAAATTGTTGACTCAGTCCAAACTTTCAAGTTGGAATGGCATCTCTATCTACCACTGTTTTGATGGTATTTTTCGTGAATGAACATTACAAACTTGTGTTTTGGTCGAATTTATCCTTAATTTCCCGAAGTTTTTATGTCATGAAAATATTCCTCTGTATTCATGACTTCAATTTTGTGTACTTGCAGTAATTTGCTCAAATTGACAAGCTCAAGTGTCGCTATTCATTAGATGCTGTGTATAACAGGTATGTAAATTGAAGTTGGAAAGGCACCTCTGTCCTTGACAGTCTTGAAGATATTGAACATTATTCAGTATTTCAATTTTGTGTACTGGCTGAAATTGGCACATATTAAATTCCTAGATTTTTACTAACTGGATATTTGGTGCGTCTTTTGCACAAACATTCAAATTTAATCTGGAAGGACACCGCTGTTGTAATAGTTTTGAAGATATAAATCATTATTTAATTCTTGAATCTTGTGTATTGGCCGAAATTTGGATTTGACCAATACATACTTGTGATATGGGTTGAAATTAAGAATGTTTGGAAAATGTAATGTTTTTATATGACTGTTTTGGCGTACCAAAGTCAGATAGCTGCATAAAATCGACAACACTGGTAACATGAAATTGTCATGTGTACTGCATATAACATACTGGATATTAGTGCCGAACAAGTAATAGCCTGCCTGATGTACTAAGTACATGTGCAAAGCAAACCAATCGAAACATCTGATGTTTTGACGTTATAAACCATTTCCTGTATATCATAAAGTAAGCGATATTTTATATCCGGGTGGTTTGGGGGTTTATTTGTAAGAGAAGGGTTAAATAAGCTGTGGAACGTTGCTGTGCACGGATCGATGCACATTATCACATAGTTAAACACTTAATGTCAATGAGTGATAGAATCGTTTAACCATGTTACAACGGTGTAACAAATTTAAAAGATTCGCCGTACCTCTGTGGTTTGCTTTGAAGTTCTGCTTCTTACCTACAATGGAACAGCTGCTGGCTCTATTTTTGGCCTTTTATCGCCATATAAACCAGCCAGAGTACAAAGGCCTTATGATAAACTTTTCCTAGAAGAGTCAAGGACCAGAAAGAATCGGTGATACGTGGCTTTCAAGAGCAGCACCAGTTTTATTGAATTCCCTCTTAGTATAAAATGTGCTCCAAGTTTTGATAGTGTTTTTGTGTTCGGCTACGGCCGAACACATTTACTTTCGGTGAAACTGCGAGCACTGCCATTTTCAGAGGCAGTAGGTTGGATCCCTGCCTTCACCATGCTTGTGCCTCTCTGCGTGAGCCTCCGGCAAGCCAAAGCAGCGCCGCGCATTGAGCGAGAGGTGGACAGAGCTTCCAGGCTAAAAGCGCATTTATCAAATGAGTTACATTGTCACATATGAGGCTGGCCACACTTAGACGCGGTAGTTAACCGTTTTAACCAGGGACGTGCTATAGCACGTCCCTGTTTAAAACACAGTATGTGCATTGGGATGTTTCAGGACACGGCCTTTACCAATATGGCCGGCAATCTTTGCCCGCAGAGCCGTTACCGACTGTTTGCTGATTTACCTGACGCCATGCGTTCCGCTTTTAAAGTTTTAAGGTTAATTTTTTTGCAACTTTTCATGCAGCATTGAATCATAAATCGTCAATACAATGCACAAAAGTAAAACAGAAATGTACAATCACCAGAAATATGGTAAACATTTCATGGCAGGGAGCGGCCAGAACCTTTACAGGATGAGGTATGTTTACGCAATGATATTTCGCCTTGCTCCGTAAAGTACAAGAAAGACCCTGTACTTACACCGGTACAACTGTCGTAGATGGCCGCAACCAAAGGGGGGGGGGGGTGAAAGGTACAAGATATATTTTTTGGGACCAAAGCAAACAAATCACCATGTGCTCCGCCTTTGGTGCTTCGTTGGCGCAGATGTGTGCCCGACTACAAAGTCAAAGTATTATTTTGCTGCGCGGTGCCACAAACTTGCATTTGGCGCATAAATGGCTGAATACCAAAATATTGTTCCACGTCAGATTACCCCTATCCCATATGTCAAGTCTTTTACAAGCAGCGACATCACTAACGCTTCCTTTTAAAGGAATACTTGTTAAAAATTTGTCAGAAACATCAGTTTCACAACTTGACTTTCTAAGCATTGTTGAACACTGTATTACATACTTTATTGATGTTCTATACATCAAAAGCTGTATCTTCTTCTACCAATGTCATTATACAGCGCCAGTGAGCGGCCACGTTAGAAAATAAAAAGGTAGTAAAGTAATTTGTATTAGATACTATTGTTAAAAAATCCAGCCAATTTGGATTCCGATTGGCGAATATGGCAAGGTTTAATGTCTTTTTTTAAAAATAATCATTTATCAGGTTTCATTTTTCTCTCGATAATGTACTAGGACACACAATAATTATGTATTGCATACTTCAAACGGAGCTTTTAATATCATTGCAAAATCAATTTAACATATATTGTTTCTTCTGAATGAATCTTGATAATACGGGAAATTGAAAAGTTACCATTTAAAATGTAAGTGAGGAAATTTTTTTGTTTTCTATATTTTTTAAGATGGGGTGGAGGAATTTCGTGTGTCATTTGGCTATCACGACAAATTTTATTACATACGGTCCCACAGCATGTGATCAACCCAGAGTTTCTTTGTGTTTACTGTTGGTCTAGTAGTAAAAGGTTTATTATGTGCTTATCCTTAGGCAAGGAAACGTTGTCATTACATCATGCTACAGGCTATTCACCGTAAATATTTATACATTTGAGAAGAGCAAAATATATTTAATCTGTTGTGATACTAAGATTTAGCACATCTATCGGGTAAATAGGTTGCCTATCAGGAAGTGCAACGTGCCCTAGATAAGTGGCATGTAGGGACCATGCTGAAAATGGGTATGTGTTTCTTTCCCCAATTTGAATATATATTTAACTTCTTCTTTGAATAATCTTTAATGGTCCCTCGACTGCTTCATTGATTTATCGCAGGTTGTGTGTCAGACATCCCATTCGAGACGGGAAACGTTTTGACCAAACCTAAAGTGTAATGTCTGTTGTCATAGAAACTGGTTTCAGAGAGCAAGCATAAGTGTAAAACTGAAATTGGTAGCTGTGGCAGCACTCAACAGGGTATACATGCAAGAAGTACCACACATTTAATATAAGCACCGTCTATTGGTAATACAATATGCTTCTCTTCACAAGTAATGGCTACTTTCATAATAAGAGGCAACAGATATACCTGCGCACAATGTACTAATAAGTATTACATACTTGATGTAAAAGGCATCACTCTTTTCCGAGCCACACCTGTGGCTAAGGAACCATACGTATGTATGTATGTATGTATGTATGTAAGTATGTATGTATGCATGCACGCATGCATGTATGTATGTTGTATGTATGTATGTATGTATGTATGTATGTATGTATGTATGTATGTATGTATGTATGTATGCATGTAAGTTATCGTGTGTGTGTAAAATTATTTTTCTTCCTAAGCATGCAATCTATAAAATTTATGTATAGTTTGTGTCTTGATACCATAGTACTTTTTATTTCTTTTGTACTCACCGACCCACATTTTGCTTATGCTTTTCGTATATACTCCAAACTCAAATTTACGTATTTTATTTGTATATTCCGTGGAGCTGGGTGGGGAGTTTGACCCTAATGACAGTTCTAGTGAGTCAAACTCATGCTCCTGAGATAACTCCAGTGATGGTAGTGATTCATATGTGAGTAGTGAGTCTAGTAATAGTGAAGAGGAGAGAACCTTTCATACAGTTCAATAACTAAAGGTGCCAGGGTACGAAAAAGGTGCAGTTAGGGATATGGCCAGAAAATATTATCGAATTGAATGAGTTTTTTCTGACTGTCAAAAACATTGGAACATCGCTGGTTAAGAAATCCAAAAAGAAAAAAGTGCACAGAAATCCATTTGCACTAAATCAATCAATGACTTGTCTGCAGCTTTTAACATTTTTGCAGCTGTTTACAATTTCTTCAACAGACTTCAAGTTTGCTGCAGTGTGTTCAGACCATCAGTTAGCTAGCTTGAGGTGGGCGCAATTGGCAAGCCTATGACCAAGACTTCAGGCTCCTGCCTGGCCATGCGAGGCAGTACTTGAATGGAATCAACTTTGAATGGTGCTATATTGCTGATATTCCAGATGGGTTTCTTCCAATTCCCTGGGCCCAAAGTCCTTTTGGTCACAGTTTATAGGTTTCTTTCCCAGAAATACATTCTGGAAATTTCAATGGGGGCTAGCATGCAATGGGTTCAGGTGGCCACACCGATGTTTTGCGTGTGAAAACCACCAGCCAATTGCAGGATGCGCTCAAAGACCAACTGGTTCTAGAAGGGGTACTCCTCTCAATAGGATGTATTCATTAATAAATGCGGTCCTACCCTAACACATATTGAGCAAAAGAGGGAGCCACCTGCATCAGAGCAGATCCATGTATTTAGCATCGTCAAAAGTACTTTCTCAATAAAATGAACAACACGAGCACAGAATAATCTTAAGAAAATGTATTAACATATATTTGAAACAAAAAGGATGCCTTAATTGATTAGAAATGGGCTCTCTTTTGGTTGAAAAGGTGTTATTTATGGATGTTCATGTAGTATATAATACAAATCTGCCCTGATCATGGTGGAAGCATCAGTCTGTTGCCCCTGGCAACACAGATAGTGAGCAGGAGCGCAGTTAAGTATTAGTGTCTCCTATTATGCAAACCAGGGGGATCGGATCCCCCAAAATGGAAATTCCCAAAATTGAAATTAGGGCCACTTGAACATCCAACCAGAAGCTGTACAGCAGCAACCGGGTTCAACAATGCCATCTCCCTCAATGTTCAGGATCATTGAGCTGACTGTAATCAGTCCTCTTCCAACTCCCGTCAGGCCGACTAGACTGGCTTATTATTTAGAGGGCTATGAGAAATCTGCCAGAAATTTTCTTTTTCAGGGAATCACAAAGTGGTTCATAATGGACTTCATTGAGTAATGGGAGAAGAGGACAAGTCAAAATTTGACGTCACCATTATAGTTTGCCAATGCCAAGAAAACTAAAAAAAGAGTTACTTTTTGGTAGGAGAGTAGGGCTTTTTGATACAGCCCCATTTTCTAACTTAACTGTTAGTTGCATTGAGGTGGTTCCCAAAAAAACAGCAATGTGAGTTTATGCGACACATCACTTGCCTTTCTGCATGGAAAGTAAATTAATTATGGAATTCTAGAATTGCTTACTTCAGTGTGTTATGCACCATTCAATATGCCAGAGAATTGATAGTTGAACTGAATGATTTCGAATACCTGTATAAATGGGGCATTCTTTCGGCTTTTTGGCAAATGTATAATAAATTTTGTAGGAGTGATTGCACCATCGGCAAATTCCATCTCAGACCTGCTTTATCACAGGCTACTATTTTGCTGCATTGCTGATGCTTGCTACTGAGTTATGATTCTCGGGTAACTGGATTTATGGCACATCATTGCTCCCACGCTTCTTCACAGCGTTTTTCATGCAAATGTAATTCACGGCATCACGCAAATTGTTTGGTGGCTATTCCATAGACATATATTTCACATACATGAATACTCACTGAATGTTTTCCCTTTATTATTATTAATGGCAGGTGATATTCATATTAATTCTGGACCAACACCAAAGTTCTGCGACATATCTTTTAGTCATGTAAATGCCAGAAGTTTGACTAAAGAAAAAATGGAATGTATAAAAACCGATATACGTCCTGCATTTGATATAATGTCTGTTTCCGAAACTTTCTTGTCACCCAACTCTCCTGAGGCCGACCTTGTTCTGCTTATCTGTCACAAAATCATTCGATTGCCTCCGTGGCGTCGTGGTGGAGTCGCTCTTTTTGTTTCCCGATCGTTTGTGGCCTGTCGACGTGCTGACCTTGAAATACCTGATCTGGAATGTTGTGGAGTGACGTCAGATTACACAATAATAGATTTCTTTTAGGCATTATTTACAGACCATCAAACTCCCCTGCTTCTTTTTGTGATAAATTTAAAGAAAGTATGGATTGGCGAGAGCCTCGAACATCAACAATATCATTATAGCTGGCGACATCAAAGCTGAACGTAGCACATTGCAGGATATCACACTTGACGAATTTTTTACACCTAGTCTCCTGTCGCTCCACATCAATAAGCCAACACGTATTACTGAACATTCTACAAAGTGTCTTGACCTGATTATTAGCAATATTCCTAATTCTTTGACCCATTTCAAATTGCGACCACTCAGTCGTAGGTGCTGATCTATTGTTCCGGCGTAAAAGAGACCCAATATACAAAAGACATGTTTGGGACTATAGCAAGGCAGATTTTAATTTATTCCAGACCTATTTCAATACTTTAAATTGGGACTTATGCTTCCCTTCTAATGATATTAATGATTGCTGCTATTAATAGTCAGAAATGTTTCTTGACGCTAAAAACACTGCATCCCAAACCGAGCTATCGCTATTCGTCCTTTTGACGTCCCTTGGTACAGTTCACAGTTACGATCCTTACGTCGTAAAGTGCACCTTGCATATGAGAAGGTCAAAGCTAACGGTCCTAGTCATGACACTGACATGTGGTCCTCGTATTGTAGATTGAAGAATTATTATCAAGAGCAACTTATATCAGCAGCTGCTGCCAAACATAATTATCATGATAAACTCCGACTCTCTTTAAACAATCCTAATCAAAATAAGAAAAGTTGGTGGCGCACATTCAAGTATTTTCTAAACTGTAACCACATAACCTCAATACCTTCGCTGTTAGTAAATGATGATCATATAACTGACAATCTGTCTAAGGCTGAAGTTTTCAATTCATTTTTTCTCAAATAAAGCACACTTGACTCTACTTCCGCCTCTCTTCCTGCGCCCATTTTACATCCCAATAATACAATTCGCTCAATTTCAATTTCAGATAAGCTAACATATTTCTAAAGTCACTGATTCCGATGGCATTAGTGCCAACTTTTAAAGGAAGGTGCGCCTTCCATTCATAAATCATTAGCTAAACATTTTAAATTCATCTTTTAATGATAACACATTTCCCACTGAATGGAAGAAGGCCAATTTTACACCTTTACATAAGAAAGGCGCTGAAAATCTCTGCAATAATTATCGACCGGTTTCCTTCTTAAGTTGCGTTAGTAAGGTACTCGAAAAAGGCATTTTCACATATTTTTTCGACTTCTTTATGGACAATCTATTAATGTCAGCTAAGCCATCTGGCTTAACATCGGGCGACTGTACTGTTAATCAATTACTTATCATATATATCACGAGTTATGTCTTGCTATTGATCAGCAAAAAGAGAAACGCCTTGTTTTATTGGACATCAGCAAGGTTTTTGATAAGGTGTGGCACACTGGCTTACTTTCCAAACTTGAGAAAAATGGAATTTGTGGGCATCTATTAAGACGGTTTTCTAGTTATCTTTCAAATCGTCAGCAACATGTTGTGATTCAAGGACAATGTTTTAGCTTGGGAGCAGTGAATGCTGGAGTTCCACAAGATGCTGTACTCGGACCTCTTCTTTTTTTAATCTGTATTAATGATATCGTTGACCTTGTCAGATGTAATATCAAGTAATTTGCCGACAACACATCTCTTTATTTAACATTACTACTAATGAAATTATAAATTCGGATCTTGCGTGTATTGACGAATGGGCAAACGACTGGCTAATTACCTTTAATGCCAATAAAACAGATAGTATGCTTATTACACGTAAGGTTGTTTCTCCGGATCTCCAATTTATTACTTTTCAAGGCCACATAATGCAAAATGTCAATCCCCACAAACATGTTGGTATTATTATACGCTCTGACCTGACATGGTCTGACCAGCTTAACAACCAAGCTGCTAAAACTGGAAAGCTTCTTAACATTATGAAAAGCCTACAGTTTCGTCTGGACAGCCAAACTGTACAAACCATCTATTTTTCTTTTAAAAGATCCATTTTAGAATATGGCAGTCCTGTCTGGGATGGCTGCACAGCAACTGATGCTGATAACATTGAAAAATTCAGTTGACATCTGGATGAATAGTTACTTGCGCGATGAATGGCACATCGAATGTTAAACTGTATGGATAGCTTGGATGGCAAACACTGGCCTCTTGTCGGAAAGAAGACAAATTATCACTAATGTATAATATAGTTCATGAATTAGTCCCTAACTATTTGCACTCTATTATTCCAGATAATGTGAATCAATTTCCTACACATTATAATGGTCGACAAAGATATGTGCCTCATTTCAGAGTCCGCACTGATTTATTTAATGATTCTTTCTTTCCGTCAACTGCATGCCTATGGAATAAATTAACTTTAGAAATTCGAAATTTGACATCTTTACCTATATTTAAATTTTTGATTACGTGATCACTCTGGGTGGTCAAATAAGCGTCCAGAGTATTACAATTTTGGTGAGAGATATAGTTCTGTATTACATACTCGCCTTTGCTTGGGTAGCAGTCAGCTGGATTCTCATCTGTTCAAGATTGGTGTCAAAACACATGCCAGTTGTCAATGTGTTGCAAGTAATGAGGATGCTTGACATTTCTTTTTTCTTGTCCAAGGTATACTGTTATACGATCTCAACTACACAATATCATTTCATCATATGCTCTTTCCACATTGCAAACTGCACTGTATGGTTCTCCTAACTGCACCTTGACAGAGAACACCCAAATTTTAGGGCTCGATGTTAGGTCTCTTATTATTTGTAATTTACATAAATGACCTACGTTCAGCCTCCAGCCACTCTAAACCTCTTATATATGCTGATTATGCAATACTATACAGTACATTACAAGTGTTTCTAAAATGTTACACCACACAAAAATAATCACACAATATACATGCTGGACTATGTAAACTAGGAAATGGCTGAAATGAAATTAATTGTCCCTTAATGAAAAACAAACAAACAAACAAACAAACACCCCCCAAAAATTATGTTATTTCATTACCCACAAAGAAAGGTGACAATTCCTGAAATAGAAATAAATAACACAAAAATTGAATGTGTAAATGACTTAATTTCTTAGTCATACAAATCGACCGACATTTAAATTGGAACAGTGACATTGGTAAAATTTCTTGTACGATATCCAAAGCCATTGGTGTCTTAAACGAAGTAAAAGAATACCTACCACAGAATATTTTACTGACACTATATTACTCTCTAGTATTCCCTCATCTTAATCATGGATGTCTTCTCTTGGGTCCAAAAAGTATTAGAATTGCTTTTCTTCAGAACAAAAATGTGCGCAAATGCATGCATTCCTATGAATTTCCATGTAAGTCAAGGGGGATTGCAATGGAAACTCGCAAGTTTTACTTCCTGTCAATCTATATATATCCAAAATCAGTTACCTGAATACTTCAAAACATTATTATGTAGGCCACAGCCCTGTTTCCCAACTTTATTTTTAGAAATAAATATGTTTAAACCAATACGTTAAAACCTTTAAAATAAATACAGCGCCTGTACTTCATAATTACAATGTTATAAATAGAAACCGTGTATTTACAGAAGGAAGCAATCTTGTAGAGAAAGAATACTGTCTAAGGCATGATATCATATAAAACACTGGACTCAACCCCTGACTTCATTCTAAACAAAGTTCATATTCATGGCAAAAATGGTTTTGCACATACATATTTTCTCATTTGTTCTATCCCAAACTGTTATGTTTGCAACACTCCATAGGCAGCTCCCATTTGCATTTGCTAATATGTAAAAACATAATTTTACCCTGTTTACTGGGTAAGATACTTATATATCTAAACCTTGTATTCATAGCCCAATTGTGCTATATATATAGTATTTGTAGGTGACCCTCATGATAACGGCTGTTGTGACCTTAATGAGGGTGTCCTGCCTATGTTACTGCGGTAATAAATTTGTATATTCAGTCAAGTAAAAGCTATGTGAGTCAATAAGTCTGAGTCTGAGTCATCACAATTGCGAACTCTTTGCATGTTGTGAAGGGTACCAGACACCAGTCTGGTCCATTTGAAAGTGTCATATCGTAAAATTGGACATGCCGGTAAGGGTTCAAGGGGTGCAGGTGAAAGGCTGGCCCACTAAGGCAACGAGTCTTGTACACAATGTCTACCAACAGGCAGGGTAAAGCTCACGTCCTCTATAACTTTGACCAGATTGGTTTACCGCTGACCTTTTTTTCTCATGCCAGACAAGACATGGTATATTTTTTGTAGTGGGTGGGTTTTATTTCTTGTGTTTAAAAATATATTTCCTGTCCTGATATCACAAAGAGTGATGCCAGGATCTTTGCAATGCTAATTTCTGTGTCGGTCCTTTTTGTGTGTGTATATGTGTGCATGCACGTAAATCTTAATATCATACCACCATTCTAGTCCGTATGGTAGCCACTTACTGACCTTACTTTATTGAGAGATTAAACAATAAGAAGATGAGCTGCATCTTGTGTGCTGGATCTCTCTTAGGCCATATCCTATTTACAATTTGACAAGTGTTTTTTCACTGCCCAAGAGATCCAGGCAACGAGGATGCAGCTGTACACATTGCATGCTCTGCGATGGTGTGCAGATCAGATCCACCATACAGACAAGAGTCTGCCAGGCCCTTGGCAGACAAGGCTCTTGTCTCCTCCCACCTAAGACCAAGGATTTTCCTTTAGCATCCTACATACCGATCATGTGGAATGAAACGTGTATGCATCATGCTTTTACATCTGTCAGTTATGTAAAGCTAGCATCACTATTGGAATGAGGAACCAAATATACTATTGGAAATCTCCTACGTGACCTACCACACCCAGCCCATGCTGGTCATAACATCTGACATTGGTTGCCTTGTAAGTATAAACAATGGGGGACCAAATAAAGTAATGATAATCACTCCACGTTACCTGCCACTCCCGGCCCATGCAAGGCATGACATCTGGGATTGGGTCAGTTTCTTGATTTACCTGCATATGATACCTGGAGATAGCTGTATGTTTCTGATGTGCTCTCATCGGGGTCTCCCAATTTTCAGATGGGCAAGCTGCCCAGCATGCGATGGTGCACGCAGATCTAATTGGTCAAACAATGCAGATGCACAATAGCACGCAGGGAAGTGATGCTAACTGGGCAACATTTGTATGTAGGTAATTAAGCAGTAAAGGAAAAAGTGAGGTGTGGTGCAATCATGGGAGTTGTGTATTTAAGATTTTTCATAGTAGCAGTAAATCTTCGTGAGAATGTATAGCAGAACATTTCATTCGTATGGCAATCAGATCTTGTATTTGGTGGTGCGAGACCAAACGAGATTTTTGATAATTGGCTTATTATCAGATCCTGGCCTTTTCAATTCAAATCAACTGTCTTTTACATTTTTGACACAGAAGATTGGAATGGAACATATCCTTAGACACACCGAGTAGAACTTCCAGCCTTGATCCGAGATGTTTATTTCCTTTAGTTCTCAATGAAGTCGTAGGACAAATAATGCAACTGTAACTTTCAAGTTTTCCGCATTTTATTTCTTGTCCACATGTCAAACTTGACTGTGACTCGGTATCAATGTGTGCTTTTGTCGGCTTTGACATGGAGGCTGGCACAGATAATTAACAAATTAAATCTCAGAGGATTTGCATGTCTGGCGGTCACTAAAGTTATGCAAAAGTATAACTCTTTATGCAATAATTAAATAGTAGTATGACATAAGTTATGCTGCATTCAAGACCTGTAATAATTCTAATTTATTCAAATATAAAATAAACGACAATAAAACACCACGTGTACGTGGTTAGCTAATCGACAAAGGTGAGACCATTTGTGTCACTCCAGAGTTCACTGAAGTTATGGCAAAGTAATTTGTTCCCGAATGCAAATTAAAAATAGCGAATTTAAGTGTGCACTTGCAAGATACAGGGAGCGAAAAGTAATTGATTTCTTATGATTAACGATGAACTTGACATAACTGAGTATGCAGATTAAGGTCAAGATAGAAAGTAATTTATTCAGAATATTTTTGTGCCTATTCAGTTAATTTTTAATGTCAAATAAAGGCTCAGTAGAAAGCGGCACCCCTGAGATGGCAAGACACACACAAGGTGCCAGCCAGTTCAACTTCAATGCATAAAAAGAGAACCTGGCATGTTTTAATTGCGATGCACTTCAAATCAATCATGATTGTTTGCAATAAAGTTTGAAACACACGAGAAATATGATAATTGAATGAATGACAGTTATATTTTGGTGGTACATGATGACTAAAAATTCAGAATTTTGCTACCGTTTCGCGACTCGAGAATATTAGAAACAGTGGTTGTTTTGGGTGCTTTTTGCCAAATTTTCCCAATCGCTTTCTGCAGGTGGTCGCTCACAACAGTGCGTTTAAAATTTAGAAAAAAATTCATGTATGGGAAAGGTGGTTGTTTTGAGCAGGCGGTAACTGACCAGGGGGTCGCGTATTGCAGGTACTACTGTATCACTAGCTCCATCCTTGCCACAGTGATGTGTATTGACATCGACTGGGAGTAGAAAGTGTCGGCATTAAGG
This sequence comes from Hermodice carunculata, assembly GCA_964020975.1. NCBI lineage: Eukaryota > Metazoa > Annelida > Polychaeta > Eunicida > Amphinomidae > Hermodice > Hermodice carunculata. Next base: position 28,597,300 of record OZ026627.1, read on the forward strand.
CATTAAGCCTTTTAGTCGGGCGCTCCTGATTGCCACGTGCACAACTGTTGAAAAACCTTAGTCCCGTGGAGACTGCCACGCTTCATTGAGTCACACTACCTGAAATGCTACCTGATTGGCCAGTGTGTAGCTCATTAATAATTTATTATCTAGCTATAGACTGACTGGCAAGCAAGGTTACTTCTATTTGTCAAAAGGCCCTCGCTATGTTATTCTGTTGATCATGTTAATTGAGACAATTGCATAAAGCGGCTACATGAAGGAATGCAAGATGGAGTCAGGGGGATGCTTTGGCGGGAACCTGTTGATCTGAACCATGAATAACCAAATATTATCACATATAGCCCGTCAGTGGCTTACCATGCCCAGCCCATGCAGGTCATGGCAGCTGCGTTCAGGCCATTCTCTTTGTGTAAAAATTGAGAACTAAATACATGAATGTTAATCAACCACACGACCTGCCGTACCCAGCCATTGAAGGGCATGACAATGGAACCTTGGCATACCAAATTTATACAAATTTGGTAATAAGCCAACAATGACCATGCCACACTTGGCCCCTGCAGACTGCAGCCACATAGGTCGAGACTGTGCATACAGGCTATTGGCTTGACAGCATCATGTAATCATGAAAAAGACAAAACAGCCACTCCTGAGGACGAAGTCCCGACACCTTGAAACATTTAAATATAGTAGACCTTGCAACTGACTGAGCTAGGTTCGGCCCGTCCAGAAAATAAGACTCATGAGCAACGGGTCAGAGCAAAGTTACATAACCCAGAGTGTTAGGGACATACTCACCTCATTGTCAACAGATATCTCAAGATGCCCAAGGTATGACCTGTAAGCCGCCTGGGATGCAACCTGCCCATGCAGAATGCTATGGCCGATGATCTGGTCAATACTACATGTGTGAGACTGTGTCACTTGGATGTGTACAAGCACTAGCCATGTCATAGTCAGTCCCCACAGAACATGACCTCACAGGTCAAGTACTCCTGTCCATGGTTCCATGTGTGGCACATGTGCTTCAGAGATGCATCCATGATAGAGGCATAGGTCACCCTATTTGCCACACTGCAGACACCTTAAAAATGCTATTTACCAAGAATACCTCATGCTGATGTGCGAGGTCCTGCCCATGCAGAGTCTCGAGCTCATGTTATTTATTACTAGGGTTTGTTATAAATAATCAACCGTCAATTCGTTGTCATCCATATATATCTGCAAAAATCACCAGACTTTTACCATTGGCTAAAGCAAATCTGACAGTCTGGCATGTCTTTTTAGGCATAATGGCAGGCTGTTCCTACTCAAAGGATGGACCATAGTGTCAAGACCACAAAATTTCAAGCATATTCTGACATAAGTATCAAAGAATGTCAATAAAATGGGTTTCTGCGCCAAATTTATGAAAATGTTCCCTGGTTATGAACCATGAATTCTCCACTAATCCAACATAAGTTTCAGGGGGCAAGCATCTGTGTTAGATGCCTTGGCCAGTCAAAGTATGCTTGAACTTCAAAAAACCTACCCAGATCTCAGCAGGTACCTTGTTTCTCATGACTATTTTGAGATCTTCCATTACAACACATTTGTAGTATCCACACCACTAGACACTGTCAACTTCTCTATGTATGCAGAAGTATAAAATGCAAAAGAAAACATAGCCCTGCAAATTAAATTTAATACAGAGAGAAACTTAACAAACCTAATTCTGTAAGCCCATGTACCGTTTGAACACTATCAAGTCCGATATTCTAAGAGCAAAGTCCTATTCCGTACCATTCACTGAAAAACTGCATAGTTCTAAATCAAAATAGCAAATTAATTTATAAAATGTCAAATTTTGCCCGACATAAGGTTATTGCTCTCATGAGCCTGTTTAGAATGTGTTTAGTAATGGGGTAGGCAAATATTGACTGAAGGACATAAATGATGTGTCCGAAATATGAATTCCTGGATTACAAAGTATTTCGTGAGATCCAGAAATGTTTGTACCTTGTGAACATATGAAATAGCAAATAAATATGTTGAAAGGCTTTTGGTGACAAGTTACAATTGAAAACGTATGCTACGTAGTGACAATGATGTTGTTGGGAGGAGGCAACGGGAGCGAAGCCCACATTTTTTTAACTACATGCAGCGCATGACATCCACACCTTGTTGTAGGGCACTAACAACTGGAGCCAGTGCTGACTGGAACAATTTGTTCATTGTATCACGAAGTTGACAGGCATCAGGTCGTCTGGAATGGCTGTAGGTTTTCCATGGCTCTGTGCAGAGAGGATTCTAAACTTATCAATGAGCCCTCTGGATAGAGCATCTGCTCGAACATTGAATATTCTTGGCAAATGCTGCATCCTTACTCTTACATTAAGTAAGCTGGACATGTCTGCCTTAGCCTCGTTATTAAAGTTTCAGGAAAACGGTTTTTTAGTTCCCATTGTAATGGACACCAGATGCCCTAAAAAAAAAAAAAGAAAGAAAAAGAAAAATCCCTAGGAGCACAACAACACAGACAAAAAAAGAGCTTCTACCAATGATTGAATCTCTCTCAAGGTCATTTTTATTCTTTTTTGAGGAAATAAGCAACTCGCAACATAAATTTTTCTCATCAGAGAGCTGCAGTTCCATGTTCTGGGAATCTAATTCAATGTCAAAAGATGTCAAAACCTTGTCCGGCCTAACAGTCAACAACTGGGCTGCCCAAATCTTCACACGCGGCTAAGGATGTAAATAGGGATTTCTAACATTTCGTTTTGCAGTATATGCTGTCAAAAACTCTCTATTAATGGATAAGATAATAGGAGTAAAGACTACCACGTCAATAGCCGAAGCAAATGCTCCTGTGAAGGGATGACCAAGATGACCTTCAGAACCAGATTTGCTTGGGTTTTTCGTTTATACAAACACCAAACAAACATGCGATACAGTGCGCCACCTTCTTTACACCATCGCAGCTAAATGGATCGGCCATCACATCGCCCCAAGTAACAGTCAGGTGTTATCATGTGCACATGCTAAGAATAATCTTGCAATATTGACGTGGATATAAATGTATGCAAGCATAAGTATAATATAGTTGCTTGGCGTTAATAAACATAACCTGTATATACTGAGTGTTGCTGACACAAATTCCTACTTTCTGTTTCGTGTGTTTAGCAATCACTTAATAAAAACGTGATGTATCGTGATGGCATCATATTCATAAGTATGCTGGTTGCTAAAACGTGCAGGTGGAGAAACTTGCAGGGAGGGTAGGGAGGAGGGGGGGGGATAAACAACCAAGACTCTCCTTATTGGCCGGTGGGTTTTAAGATGAAATGATATATCATAAAAATATAGCCTCTGAACCAGTGCTGCCACCAACGAGAACATCCCTCATTTGAGATAATACGTCAGAACCGAATACTAGATTGTTATACAATATTTAATAGTGGAGACAAAACTTCAGCTGTTTTGACAGTTGACAGATTTTATGTCTGATTTAAAGGAAAACATTAATGTCTTGCATCATACGTCTCTCCTTTAATGTGTTACCATCTAGAGTTATTCAGAATTGACAGTTATTGCCCTTAGAAATATGGCCAATGCGCTATTAAACTTTAGCCTGTGTGGAAGTCTGTTATCTCTTATCCAATTTGGTATCATTAGCATGGCTAAATTAAAACTGAACGAACATTCACAAAGACCAAACAACGATAACAACAACCAGAAAAAACCCCTCTAAGCAGCCAACTTAACAGACAAACAAGATCCCCCAATTAAAGAAAAAAAGTGAAAGGGTCCAAAGCACACTTAGACACACAATACACACAAATTTATATATTGCATTTAAAGGCAAACATCAATTTCTTATATCACATATGTCCCTCTTCATGAGTTAAAAAGTAGAAATTTTTTTCAGAGTTACCAAAACCTAGATGCCAACATTTTGGTTGTATTGAAGCGCATTTGTCACGTTTAGCTAAAGCTGGTGCTTTGGTGTTATATGAACAATGGAGAACATTTCACATAGAAAAACCTACAGCAACTGACAGGTGGGGGTGGGAAACTCTAACATGCTACGTCCATCATTCCCGCAAAATATGGGTTTAGTTGAGTATGCAGATTTTACAAGTGTGTATTTTTTTTGGCAAAATGCGAACATTTGGGTAAGTTATGAGTGATAGGTAAAGGCCCTATATATCTAACTCAAAATTCATTGGTGACGTCATTATTTTCTGCAACTCATTATTTTTTCACGAACGACACGTTGCATTGGACGTATTAAATATTCATCAAATGGAAGTGTTAATTTGATCCAAAGCAATATATTCTGTAAAAAAAACATTAAATTTTAGTTTGGTTAAACCTCGGAACCACATCAGATATAGAAAATGAGCATTGGAATCAGGGCTTCATCATTATTAATTTTTTACGAATGAAATGTTTCTCTGGAAGTAGTCGATTTGTACTGTGGTTGTTGAGTTGGAGATTCACCAATTTTCACATTTCCCTCCAGGCCTACAAGTATAGCATATCAAAGGCAAGATAATTGCACCCCTGATGACATTTTATACTCTAAAATAGATGCCTACTTTACAGTGATGAAAGATGCTAGCCCCCCGCCATATTACAAATATGATAGAAATAGGGAACTATTGTTAAAGGACAAGTGATACACTGGAAACTCCTGTTGTAAGTGATACACGGACTCTTCAAAATCTGAAAATATTCTCACCTGATATTACACACAAAATGATGATGCTTAGGCTCACACTGACTGCACTGAAATCATTTCTCCCATATCATATTTCAGTCCACAAAAATGTTGCATTATTGTGCGTTCAACTAGTGACAAACGTATCGCGGTATTCCTCTCTAATGAAGCCACCTGATGTGTGATTAGCACAACTTTGAGTATTATTCAGAGAACTGATATAAAGTAACGAAAGATTGAGCCCAACATTGATCTTCAAGTTAGTGAAAGTCCTGTGCAGAGCTGACTTTGCAAGCAAGGATCAAGGGGCCCTTAGCCTTGGGAAAAGTGCAAGGTTCCCCATGTTGAGTCCCAACTGGCCACATTCATGGAATATGATTAGCAATGTCGAAGGCCAGGTCAAACAGTTCTTGCGTTATCACATCAATAGCAAAAGGCACAAAAAGCTGCGTAGTATAAGGAATTACTTCAAGGTCAGACATGTGCACATTCAAGATAGTCCTTAAACAGGAGAGTCCTGGTGCACGATATGAAAGTGGAAGTCATAAACAATTGTAGGTACGCAATAGTTATGTTTTATTGTATGCTTACATTGCATCTTTACCCAGGTTTCAGCATCGGAAATCCTCTGCAAGATATGATTGCATATGTTGAATAGTAATAACACTATTTCTTTTTTGATATCTTACTATTGTACTTTTTCAATGATTAATGTGGATAATAATCTCGTACATGTGTATATTATGTAGTGAAAACCAAACTACTATTGGGGGACCCATAACCCTTCAGGGGCTTCTCATCCCCCAGCCATTTTTGCTATTTACGTTTACGTTATAACCAGTATATGTATGTATTAATATTGCAAATAAAATTCAATTCATTCTGTATTTGAGTTGACTTTACTGTAAAATAACGACACACGACGGCCACTTTCTCGATAAAATCTTTCAGCCAGAGCCAGTTGATTTTTATTAGGGAAGGGCGGCTTGAAGCTTCTTGTATGTGTCATAAAATTTGTTAAGGGTCAGGCCTTTTCAGTAGGGTCAGTCAGGCTATATATATATATATATATATATATATATATATATATATATATATATATATATATATATATATATGTATATATATATATATATATATATATATATATATATATATATATATATATATATATATGTATATATATATGTATATATATATATATATATATATATTGTAAGGCCTTATGTAACTTGGACATTTGTTGAAACACGTTAGAAATGGAAGTTTCTTTTTCCATTTTACACATTGCCTCCGTTGACGTCAGTTTAATTTTTACCTGGGCACAGCCAGAAGCACTTCGTATAATGTAAAAGAGACGAGGGTACACTTATTCAATGCGTGCCGCATCATTGTTTGTACTGTGTTTCAACATCTTGGATTAAATTTAAACCACCTTTGGTCTAACATTTCAGGTGTTACGTTTTCAACGAAGTACCATATATATAATATAAAGTACAATATTACATTTTCCACATATTAACAATAATTTTGCATATTAACTATGAGTGGCAAGGTCATGCTGTACAGACGTCCACTAAACACTTGAACTACACGATATGTTTTCGCGTGTCTAAATTTTTACACTTTCTTGCATGTCAGCTGCAGCATTGAATTGATGTTAAAATTTCACTGCTTTTGGATATTGCTGTTAATCCCTGTTCTTATGCTGTTTCATTGTGTTTTATTTAAACGGGTTTATGCTCTCAAGTCGAGAAACGTGAAAATATATAATACAGCGCAATTAACTGATTTACACTAAAGCAAAATCAACCATAATGTCACGGCCTAATCCTGGGCCTGTTTTTTAACAGATATATTTTCCCACAGAAGCCATACAAATCAAATATAAATTTGCATTCAAACTGAAACTCGATACAATGTTAAAGGTCCAGCCTGACACTATATCGGTACTTGTGCGTAAAATGCAAATCATTCCATTTGTTTTACATCCACTCCAAGTTTAGAAACTTCTGTATCGGCTTCACTGCAATTATCAAATCAATATGTAAGACTAATGCAAGCGTGCAAGTTATACTAACCTTGTCCTTTTTAATTTTATGTAAAAATATAGCCTGCATGTATCAACAACAAGAACAGTGATAGCCTATGTCAAACCTTTCGACTGCAACGGGTCGGCGGTAATCGGCACTTTTAAATGTCGTCTGCTCTTTCTGATATGTTGTGCTTTCGTTGCAGCTTGGATGAAAGCAATGAGAGTGAGCCATTTAGCATCATCAGCTGTGCTTGCCGTGCTCTGGGGGAAAACGCCATAGTGAGCCTGTCAGAGTCACTCTCTGCTTTTTCCATGCTTTTGAATGAAACCACGTGAGTGAAGCCGTAGGCATCCTTAGTTGCTCTGCTGCCTTGGACGAAATTATGACGTTGAGCCTGTAAGCATCAGCAACCATGCTTGTGGTGCTGTCCATAAAGTATGAGAGAGACTCAGCGTAAGCAGTTGTGCTTGTGTGCTCAGATTCAGATTCAGATCAAAGAATGATTATTTGACCAATCAAACAATGTTACAAAAACATACATGAATATTATCAGAAGAAAAGGTTCAAACAATAATGCAGATAGATAAAAATCAGTAGGTCAGGAAGACACAAATGATGATCTTTAACAAGCTGCTGTCATGTGTGCCACTCTACTCTCAGAGTCTGACAGTAATGGCAAAGTGATCATAGACACGCTCACTTTTCACAGCAAAAATTCATTTACACTACTAATTGAGATTACACATATAAGCAGTTCGATATTGTATACAATTCTACATAATTTTGCATAAATTTTCTTTTGATATCGAGCGAGAATCAAAATCAATACCAGAATGTATCTTCTGCAAAATAAGTTCAGGTGTTGTATTCAAAATGCGAACGATTTCGTGTATCAAACATTTTTGGTAAATGTATGAGAAGAGTAAGTTGTAAAAAAAGTTGTTTCCTTCTAGTATCATGGTCATGTACTTGTGGAGTTGGTGTAATCGGCAAAAGATAGAAGTAGACTGTACTCCTGGTGTACTGCTCAGGGAGCAACAAATAGAAGTGTTTCATTTTTTGGAACATGAACATGTAGGCCTATTGCCTGCGGAGACAGCCCTATTCAGGCAGCTATCATTATGTATGGATTTCAATGGAGGGCGGCCTTTGAGCTGGGTTAAAATCAGATCTGCGTAGTATGGGGGGAAAGGGTCTGTCAATGTAGGCAAGAACATGTAGTGAAGTGGAGGCAATTTTCAGCCATGTTAAGATCTTGATTTTCCCACACGTAAAACGTCCTACGCTCTATCGGCAGTTCCACAACAACACGACCATGTATTGACATTCCTTACCTTTAGTGCCAGTTGTGAGTTTTATGGGTGACACTAACTCATGCTATTAATAATCTATATCTCAATTTTACGGCTTACCATCTAACTAATTGAACTAATACTAACTACCAATGCTCACCATGTAGAGGCCTACATCTACTAATTACACTGAATTAAAAGGCACTAATTTGCCTTTTTCCCCATTGAATCTTTTGTTGTTCTATCACAGAGGTCTCGTTCTATGGGTTTTAGCTCTTGTGTTTACCATTTTAGTTTTCAACTTTCTAATCTTATGCTTAAATATGTATGTCTAATTTTGCCTTCATCTGCCAGCTAATTTTTTCTTGCTATCTGCCGTTTTTCTGCTTGCTTCCCAGATCTTTACCTTGCTTGGTGTGTGTAGGTGTGTGTTTCTGGCCACCAGGTCTCTCTCAGTTGCCAAATATCTCCAAGCTACCTGTCTTTCGTGTGCCTGTTCTGCGCCGGCTCCAATTTAACTCTTTGAGCTCACAGGTGCCTTCTTCTCCCGGTATTGTTCCGTCTGCCATTTCCCAGGCATCTGCCAGTTCTCCTGCAATTTTGTCTTCTCTTCGGGGGCTTATTTCTCCACTGCAGTTCCTATATAAGTTGAAAGTTCTCCAGCATTCAGGCCTATTAGTTTTGAGACATTTCCTCATACTGCGTTTTGATTCAGCCGCCAGTTCTCTCAATTGGGTCGAAATTATCGCCTAATGCCCTGTTTAATCCTAGCTGTCTTTTCTCCTTCATCGAACAATTTCTTTTTTATCATATCTCAGTTATCTCCTCTCCCAGTTCTCTCCAGCACATGTACACAATCTGTTACTCTCTGCCATGTCCATGTTATCCCTCGTTGACGTGTCATTGAGTACTACGAGTGCTGCAAACAGCGCGGCCACTTGTTATTCAGCGGCCATTTTTCTACCGACTGCAAGTTGATATTTCTCTCTCAGATGACTATTGCATCCAACTGTCTTTTATATCACCTTTGTGGACTCTCTCCGTCCATAATTCTTCTCTGCGAGCTGCAAAATCTCTCCTAGATTCCAATCCCCCACGGTTCCATGTCAATGTAATTTTTTGTGCAGTTTCCAGTTTTCAGTCAACTGTCCGTTATTTTTTTTTTGAGTAGATGTCGGTTCTCAGCTCTCGGCCAAACGAGAGAACTGGCAGTTTAGACATTACCGGCAGTGGGTAGATAAATTGGATGCTGATAGAATGATGTGGGAACTAGGAGATATATGACAGTTTAAAGCAATAGCCTTGAGGAGGTATTGGAGAAACAGAATATTGTAGAAAACCATGAAGTGACCGAAAATAAACAGAAGTTGCAGAAAAGTAAGATCACAGGTTGCATGCTTTCTGTAATATTTTTCAACAATGAAATTGGTTTAAGAATGATAATACGGTTCAAACAGGAGACAATAAGCGATATGTAGAAATAAAATATTTGCTTGATAGCAAATCTATCGGGGTGTGTGGGAAGTTTACGCATTTTGATAACAATAATGGAATGCCTATGTAGTACAAACATATTATTTTTTCTGATTAAACCTTTACCTATTATTATTAGTTTGGCAGATATTGACCATTGAATGCTGTGTATTGCACTTCTTGGCACAATATTGTACATAGGCTGACGCACAGTACAACCTTATATATTGAAGTCTTTCAGTGCCAAATGGGACTTAGGTCGAACTTCCTAAAACGGACTGCTCCGAATTTGATAAGGGTGCTAGATTCACGTTCCTTATAAGAAGACCGCCAATTCAAGTACCGGCGTCCCTGAAGGTACATATAATAAAACAGCAGCTTCCTCTGAGGACTTTGGGTGTAATGCGCCCAAAACTCACACGGGAAAGCTGTTTAGTCAGTTCAAAATGTGGCTCTGTAACAGTTAAGTATGAATGGCACCTCTATCTACAACTGTTTTGAAGATGTTATTCATAAATGAATATTTCAATTTTGTGTACTGGTCGAAATTAGCATTACAATCCCACAGTTTTCATTTCATGGTCATCGGATGCACACATTGCACAAACTCACATATTTGAAGCTGGATTACCACTTCCATACTAGTTTTGAACATATTCATCAGTATTCAAATCTCCAGTATCGTGTATTAGCTTGAATTAGGTCAAACTGGCATAGTAACCCTTTTGTTACTGTTCATTAGATGCGTGTATATTACTGCATGTGAATTGAAGTTGGAATGGCACCTCTGTACTCCATAGTTTTGAAAGTATTGATCATTATTCAACATTTCAATTTCGTGTATTGCCCGAAATTAGTATATATGAAATCCCTAGTTTTTACTAACTGCATCCTGGGATCGTCTCTTTAAATTTAATGTGGAATGGCACCTGGTTTAAAAGTTTTGAAGATATACATCATTAATAAGCACTTCAATTTTGTATACTGGTCGAAATTTGCTTAAATTAAGATTTGACAGTTTTCAGTCAATGTCCATTGACTGCCCCTATAGTACAAGCATAGAAATTGAAGTGGGAATGATCCCTTAGGTTTTATGAGATTCAACTTGAAAATGTCCATATATACTTATTTTGCATAAGGTTATATTCTATAACTGGTATAGTGTGTAAATTAAATGATCCCCCCCAAACAGCACTGGCTTGTGCGGAATATTTTGAAACCCAGAAGCAACCGAATTATTTTAATGGCAGTTACTTGCAACATCATGACTATTGTGAACAATATGCAAAATTTTACTGAATGTATGGTAGCCATTCCCAAAATAAAATTTCTGTCACAAACGGTGTTTGAATTCAAGACAACACAACAATTGAATGAACAGACAGGATAGAAAAGAAAACCGAATAAATATTTCTATGTGACAACATATTTATCAACGATGACTTGAACTAATGCAGGATACACAGAGTAGATGTAAACATGAATGTTCCTTATTTTTAACAGACTTGAATGCTCGATTAAAATATAAATGTATTCCTCTTTTGCCCATCTTATTGGTCACTTTACACGTTCCATAGCGCTTGAGCTTCCTACTTGTGCCATATTGCTTATTATTATCTTGCAACTGTACGTCTATTTTGCAAAAGAAGGTCTCAGTTTTGCAGTGAATAAATACATAGACTTATCTTCTTCAGACACCGTGTAAGAATTACAAAATTGAATTGTAAAAAAAGCCCAAACACCCCCGCCCTTGCATTCCCTGTGCATATTACACCGTGAGAAGGCGAAATTTTACAAAGCGGAGTAGGTGTTCAAAACATTTTTCAGTTGTAGGAGATAATGGTCATGTTACATATAATAACTTTTATAGCGCTTCAATACTGTTTCACAATGTTACAAAACACAACGTTTGTGAGAAGAAAAATTGTTCCTATACTCCGTATGCAAATTAATTTCCCGTTACAAAGCACGGGTTTGCCGCCTGGCGATCACGGTCGACGTGCGGGTCGCATCATGTTACAGACAGGCCATATGCAAATTTCTCACAAAATTTTCCCATCCATAAATAAGTACAATTTCCATCTGCCATTAATAAGTATTCTGTATTTCCAAAATGTTAGTAATACCCCGCTTGCCCCCCCCCCCCCCCCCCCCCCCATAGGTACCAATCTGTATCTCGGTTATATCACCAAGCGAGACTTGGCAATCAGGTAGTTGGGGCGGGAAATCAATATGCATGTCTCCTATTGCTCTGTATAGATTATTTTCTTTCTCAGACCTGTGTGAAGCTGCTTTCGTGGACGAAACCACGGGACTCATTGTAAATCATAACAGTTTCCAAGTCAAATGAAGGTGCAATTTGGAGGGTAAGATGTATGCCGGCGTGTGTATCTGCAATCACACACCTGTTGGTCACAACTTGCGATTTGAAATTGCCCTTGCTAATATTTTGTAGTCACGATGAAATACAGATCAATCTCTGTCGTGCGACATATGTTAATTAAGCGATATTCTGTTTTCGTGAGTACAAATCCAAAAATATTCTTCCTAACAATATATATATATATATATATATATATATATATATATATATATATATATATATATATATATATATATATATATATATATAAGTGTGTGTGTGTGTGTGAGTGTGTGAGTGTGTGTGTGGTACACAGTTTATTTACAAAGGCGAAAAATTTCACGTGATATTACTTCAAAATTTAAGTTCAATCAAAAAAGCAGAGAGAGAAATCATAATGCTGTTTATAAAATGAATTGAAAGTTGCTGAAAAGTTGCAAATGGGCAGACTCCATACGAAAACAGCAAACAGTATCCTTTGGGAAATATATATGTATACACCACATACTTTGTTGCATGAGGGTGTCATTATATAGCAACGTGTTGCTTAAGGGGGGGGGGGAGGGTGCATATATGGTCACTGCACTTCAGTGATGACTTCAATAACACTATCCCTGCAGTTAGCTGGCCACTTGTTTTAGGTGGTAAACTACATGATAGTATTTCCGTTGTGGGTGCCCCACACGATTGTGACCATATGGTGCACCTGCTCGAAAGACGAGTTCAACTTGATCTCAATGTTCCCATTTTACACTTATTATTTCAGGCTTCAACCATTACAATCATGGCCCGGCTGTTTTTTTTGTGACACTACTTTTGCATTCCAAAGTTATTGCATTAAAAACCCAGGCAAAATAAAATGGTCACGTATATTGAATATAACATATTATTAAATGTAAGTACCGAAAAACTAATTGCTTACCTGATGTATCGAGTACACGTGCAAGGCAAAAGAATCGAGGCATCCTATGTTTTTGGTATTATAAACCGTTTCCTAAATACCATTAAATCAGACAACAATTTACATCCACGCGGGGGGGGGGGGGGGTATTTGAGCGGGAAGTGTTAAATAAGCTATGAAGCTTTGTTGTGCAGTACACGGTGCGATGCACAATCCGACATAGTTACACACTTAATACCAATAAGTGACAAAAAGAATAAGTATGTTACAACTGTGTGACAAAGTTGAAATGGTTCACGATGCTTCTGAAAATGGCTTTAAAGTTCTGCTTCTTACATAGATGCCTTCAATGGAACAACTGCTGGCTCTATTTCTGAACTTTTGTCGCCTTATAAACCAGCCAGACTGCAAATGTGTTACGGTAAACTTTGTTTCAATTGTCAAAAGTGCGTTGAGGTCTATAATATAAGCAATCATTGATATATAATTTTCAAGAGAAGCACCCTATCTATAAAGTGAACTCCATCTAAGTATACAGTGTGCTCAAAGTTTTGATAGCGTTTTAAAAAAATTGTTAGCAACGTTTTCACAACTTAACGTTTTAATCATTGATTTAGACTATACTGTATACTTTCCTGAAGTTCTATATATCAAAAACTGTATCTGCTTACACCATTGTCATTATAAAGTGCCAGTGAGTGACACTTCAGAACAGGCACTATAAGAAACAATGTTATTTGTTTTATATATTATTGTTAAAACAGTCATCCATGTCGGATTCCGATTTGTGGATATTGCAAGACTTTTTCGTCTTTTTTAAAATAATCATTTATCAAGTTTCATTCTTTTCTCGAAAATGAACCAGGTTAGGAAATGAAGATATAGAGCATACCTCAAACTAAACCTGTCATATCAATGCAAAATAAAATTAATATATTGTTTCCGCTAAATAAATCTTGATTATACGGAAAATTGAAAATTTACCATTCAAAGTGTTGATGTCGGGATTTTTATGTTTTCTATCTTTTTTTAGGGTGGAGTGGAGGAACTTTGTATGTCATTTGGCAACCAAGAAAAGTTTCTATACATATATGGGCCCACACCATGCATCAACCTGAAGTGTTTTTATTTGTTTTTCATCGTTGCTCTAGACGTTCGAATTTATTAGGCGCTTATCTTTAAGCAAGCAAACGTTATCATTACATTATGCCGTAGTCTATACATTTGAAAAGAGCAAAATAAATTTAATCTAATGTCATACTAAGATTTAGCACACCTATCGGGCAAATAGGTCTTCCGTCAGGAAGTGCAACCTGCTCTTGACACGTGGCATGTAGGGACCTTTCTGGAAATAGGTAACTGCTTCTTTCCGCAATTTGAAATTATAAATAACTATTTCGCTGAAGAATCTATTATGTTTCCTCGACTACTTTCGCTAACCTGTCGCGGGTTGTGTGTCAGACATTCCATCGGAACCAAGGCTCTGTTTTTATGCCATATCATAAAAATATATTTCCAAAAACAAGCATAAGTTTAAAACTGAAATTGGTAGCTGTGGCAGCACTGTACGGAGTAGAAATGCAAGAAATACTACACCTTGAATGTAAACACCGTATATTGGTAATACGATATCCTTCTTTTCATAAGTGATGACTGCTTTCATAATAACAAGCAACAGATATTTCTGGCCACAATGTACTAGTAAGTATTACATACTTGATGTAAAACGCATTAATCTTTTCCGAGCCACATCTGTGACTGAGAAACCATGTGTATGTATGTATGTATGTATGTATGTATGTATGTATGTATGTATGTATGTAAATATGTTTGTATGTTTGTGAGCGTGTGTGTGTTTAAAATTATTTTTCTTCCTAAGCCTGCAATTTATTGTACATTTGTGTATATGGTGTGTTTATATCATAATACTTTTCATTTCAGTTATACTCAAAAACTGAAACAATGCTTATGGTTTTTGGATACATCCCCCAACTCATACTACGGAATTATATTTTAATAATTTTGGCGACTTACCAAGAAAACTCAACAATTAAATGCAATTACGTTATATGATACTTCGTCAAATGACATATAATTTAATTTAATCACATTGCATTGAGCGATAACACAATTGGAAATGATGTTTATACCAAATACCTTTCTTGATAAAGCATGGTATGGATAGTACCATATTAAATTTGCAGTGACTATTTCGTAATTTACCAGTATATATTACTACAATGTATGTGGAAATGCCTTATAAAAACAACATCAAATAAAACTTATCTTCAAAAACATTGTCCGTGTATTGTCTAGACTATAAAACGATAAGTCTTGTTAAATATACTGGTAATATCGCTACCACCAAGTTATTGTGTATTTTAGAGAAATTGCTCATTGCTTAAGCTTTGCAGATACGTTAAAACTGAAAAAGAATCAGGGACGTATTAAAATATATAGGCTTACAGCAATTTACTGCTATCAAAGATTTTATTTTAATCGCGGTTAACTCGGTGCTCTATTTTAGACTGAGCCAACAGTTTTCCTCGGTGCGTTTTAGGGCGCAATGAGGGCAAAGCTGTTAACCCGGTCAATTCAATTCTCACGAACTAGAGACATTCTTGTACTTAAATGAGAAGTCTTTTCACAAGGAATATCAATCTAGCATCCTTATGAAAATTGAGAGCAGTTAGTCGTAAGAAATTTGACTTTAGTTTTACAGTCTGTCCCTTGAGCAGCTCACATTATTGGACGGAGTGAGTTAGTACCTACCCTTAGTTCACTCACATGTCCAAGTGTATGGAGCGAGCTGTTAACCTGGCCAGTCTCTTCTGAAAATATCCTTCCATATTTTTTGTTTTTGTTTGTTTGTTTGTTTTTTTTCTGAAAGTGTAATAATTTCAAGTACAAGTTAAAAATGGACTAAGCTTACAATGCATATACGAGTAAATACTGTACTCACTCTTGACTTTCCACCTTATTTTCTGATCGGCTATGTGTTAACATAGGCATACATGTAATAGCATTTGGAAATGAGGTAAGTTGATAAAAGCACAGAGAAACTGATGATATGCTTATTTTGCCTGATCAATGGGCAACGTTTGTTAAAGCGAAGAAAAGTGATTAAGCATTAACGAGTATTTTCTTTGAGTCACTGTGTTTCTCCACGTTTTTGCAGCTGTTTCTGGCGAAGAAGGTTTGCCTCCTTCCTCACTCACCAGGCATAGTTGAGTTGTTGCCTAATAATCTATGGGCACTGTTTTAGTCGCGCAAAGGTCTCTATTACAGTTTGCAGCATCTTTCTTGATGGAATAGAGCTCATTTTTCCTTCATGATACTTCTTTACCTGGAGGTGTGGATTATGTGGTTTCACCAAGTAAGCATCCAGGCTGATGGCAGTTGTCTTGAATGTCCAGTCATGCTGGACCAGGCCTCGTGAACCAGATGTTCTGGGCAGTTTCATCCTATCAACATCTGTATCTGGTGAATTTTCTTCGTTGTGAAAAATTTCCTCCTTTTTCAGTCCATTCATTTTATCTCATTCTGTGTGCGGTTGAGTATGCTGACGTTGTTTGCCACTACATGAGTAGCCAGAGTCATAACAACTTTGATCTTATTTGCTGTCATTGACTTACCTCTTGCAAACCATTCACAGTCTCAAGTGGTACTCTTTCCTGGTCTTTTCCTTCATGGTTCAGTGATGTATGCAGTCTTTTCCATTCTCTCCAAAATACCGTTCCATGTTCTGTTGCTCTAGACCATTGATGCTGGTGTCAATGTTAAAGTTGACGTTGGTCTTGGTGAGCCATCCACTCTTGAAGGTGGCCTTTGGCACATTTGTTGAGTCTAAAATCTGTCTTGCCGCGGAGAGTCTGCATGATAGTAAGTAGACCTGTATAATCCAAGACAAATGTCATGAGGACATCCGTGTATAAGGGATGTTTGTATGGTTACCTCGTATAACAAACTGATTACTTATTTGAAGTCATTTGCAATATATTGGAAGTATGGATTCTACATATTTTAAGATGTGTGACCATGAATATAATTATGTCTGCCAGTTTGATTGGATTTTTAAATGATTCAGGGCTGTGCAAACAGTGTATCAGAGTTTAACATTTTCTTTTATGTAAGGAAGGCTATCATATTGGTGATCGCTAAGTACTCCCCCAGTGGTACGCATTTTCAAGGCAAAGTATCGATATACCATTTGCATTGATTGTGTCCTAGTGGGGGATCTGCTGTCGATGAATGGGGCGAGAATTCAATAAATTCCTATGCTTGCTGTATCATGAGCTGATTAAACTCAGAATTAAATCTTCTGCTCCTTGCAAAATAATAATAATAATAATAATAATAATAATAATAATAATAATAATAATAATAATAATAATAATAATAATAATAATAATAATAATAATAATAAAAAGAAAAAACAAATAAAAAAAAAACAAACAAACAAAAAAACAAAACCCAAAACCCAACAATCTTTTTTATGTTGGTAATAGGAAAGCTGGAATCAAGATTAAGAACACAACAGACAGCAGCCAGCTCAATAGTCTCTTACCGGAATGTCTTAACCTGATGCACACCAGTTTCGCGTTAGTTGCTAATGTGAGGATGGTAACCTGATGGCATTTATGCATTTTAACTGGCAAATTAGGTGAGCATTGAAACAAAGCATAACCAATGTTCATTGTTAAGTAATTTCACACGTGTAATATACTCACATGAGCATTCCCCTGCACCCCATATACAAAAGCCTGTAAACATCACACGAGTAAAACATCTCCTTCACGTGAGCATCACGTTAGTATCACATGAGTAACGTATATGCGTACATGATTTTTATTATGCCTTTGCAACCTGGCAAAAGAGCTTAAGTAATCATTGCAGTTTACAAAAGTAAAGGTGTTCCAATATTTGCTTCAAATAATGGATAAGATATTTACAAATATATTACCTTTTGAAGGTAGGAAATTTTATATCCAATACATTGGCATACTAAAGATACACATTCTTTTTTGATTGCTTGTTATAAAAAAGTAATGTGATGAACCGAACTATATGAAATACATGCAAATGCAGATTTGATCTTCCGTAAATTATAATTATGTTAATATTAAGCACAGTTTAACAGACAGCTTTAGTTATATAATATATGCTAAATTGCCTGTAGTTTTAATCTCATGTTAACTTGCTGTTTTTCCTCCTCAATGCTATCATATACTACTTATAATTGCAGTGTTGACTCTGATGTCATAATCGCATTTACTCTGATTCCATGGTGAATGTTTTCTAATAATAAAAACTAATATCATGCTCAAGTGAACACATTTGTGTGATGCTCACCTGAACCTTTTATGTTAAGTGATTCACTCACATGAGTAAGCATGAGCATTCACGTCTGAAAATCCGTGCTCATGTGGACTAACATGATGCTCCCCAGTGCAACCAAATTTGCATATAAATCTAATACAATGCTTATGAGCTTCACATGTGCACAGCAGGATCTGGGCAGGGTCACGTACAGAAAATTGGTGTCAAAGATTTTTCATTTTGTAGCTGTGATCAAGAGATGGAGGATGTTAGGCACTACTTTTTTGCTTGCCCTTATTACATACATTCAGGAGATATTGTTCATTATATCATCACAATCACTCCCTTTATTTGGAAATGTTAGTCTATGGTCCAAATAGTTATTCTTGTTCAGAAAATGAGGCAATATTTTTACCACTTCTAAATTAAATGTCCAAAACCAATTTTTTCTGACAAACTTTACCCACATTCATAACTTCCAACCCAACAATGAGAGTCAAATGCCACAAAAGCTTAGATATGTTCCCTTTATGTTGGACTGGGTGTGACATAAGTTCAATGTCCTTTTAATGGTATCGTCTTGGGTGGAGACCCTCCAGTGTGGAACCCTTTTCAAAATAACTGAGTGGCTCTTTAATTTTATTTGTAGAAGCTTTTCTTGATTTCCAATATCATTTTTTATATTACAAGGTGGGTTGAACATAGTAGTAGACAAAAGGGACAGAAGGACCTCACCAGAGCCTTCATGATCGGCAACAGCCCAAGAAGCATTCCATAAACTTGGTTCGCTCAAGGTGTGTTTCTTCCTCCATGGTTCCAGTTCGCATCAGGTCTGGTACAGCATTTTTGATATACCTGTATTCAGCCATAAGAGCATTATTTTTCACTTTGGCATAATCTATGGCAAATCTTAGTTTGCATGTACTATCTTTTGTTCATAATCAATTATCTGCTTCACTTTCAAAGTCCCACAGTTTGGTTGGTCCTTCATGCCCCACTTTTCATACCTTCAGAAATATTTGGCTTCTCTGTACTGTCCTCTCTGTACTAGACATTTATGGGGTCATATTAAGATGCTATTGTTCTAATTACTGCATGACTTCTGACTGCAGTTGCATTATTATAGGCTACGATGGGCCATCACCCTTGAGCCTCCTTGGTCTCACCCTGCTGTTTTGTCCTGTCTTTTTTAAGATGTGCAAAACAGGCCCATCACAACCCGACCGGACCGGTTGGGGTGTCACAGTGACACTACCACTACCAATGCAGAGCCTAAGACTGGAATAGAAGAAATCTCAGTCTGGGTTATAGCAATGATCAAGAGGGTCACATCCTCTTTTCTTGCAGTTGAGCAAGAGGGCGAGACCCAGCATGGTGTGAGTGGTTCAGAGCTCACATAAGCAACCAGCCAGACAAATTCCTTGAAGTGGAAACACGCACACCATTCAAGGCATGCTGCCACACCATCTACTTAACATAATGGCTGATGTCTTAAAACCCCTTGGCCACCCACATAAGGCATCTGGTTTTCTTGATGTGTTGCACAACAATTTCAAAGTAATTTCTTAAGATCTCATGAACAAGACAATAAGAGAAAAATTGTCTCTGGTGACCTTTTAATCAGGTCAAGATCACTGTCCTTTAAACTGGACAAAGACCTTTACAAGGGTGATTATCAGTAAATCTGATCCTAGGTTTTCTGGTTCTCCTGATATTTCATGGAAAACATCCAAAGAGAATTGACCTGGGTGACCTCAAAATTTGGTCCAGGTCATTGTTCTTTGAGCTTGAAGTAAATTTTGAATATAGTGATAGACTACGCGAGTTTCATGATCCCAGCTTATCTTTTTTTGTGTTTTTGTTGAAATTGCGCATAAGAAGAGGGGACATTCGGATGCATGCACAGATGCACGGATTCACACACACATGCAGGCATCCTTCAAACCTGAGCTAGACCCTTACAGAGTGATTAACTGTAAAAGTCATATAACCCTATCTGATCCAGTTCTTAATATCTCATGTACAAGGCATTTGTTAGAGAGAAAATTTGCCTCTAGGGACCTTCAAATAGGTCAAAGTCACTGTACTTAAAACTTGACGAAAACTCTTGAGTGATTATCTGTAAAAGTGTCATGATCCTAGCAATATTGGTTCTCCTGAAATTGTTTGGCAGAAGTTCACAGAGAATTGACCTTGGTGACACTTAAAATTGGGTCAAAGTCATTGTTCTTCTTACTTGAGAAAGAAACTTCAAAAAGGGTGATCAACTGAAATAGTCTCATGATCCCAGCTTATCTGGTTCTGAAATAGCAGAAGCTATACCTCCCCCCACTGGGCCTATATGAGGCAAGGCTCACAAACTGGCCAGCCAGTCCAGGTGTAAATATAAAAATCCGGACAATTTGCCCACAAGCTTGCAAAGGCAAAGGGTAATGATTTCAATGGTACAATCATTGAGCCTGGAGATGATATTTCCGTGGGGCTGTGTTGGGAGTTTGACCCTGATGACAGATGTAGCGAGTCAATGTCATGCTCCTCAGATACCTGCCATGGTGGTAGTGATTCACATATATGTAATGAGTCTAGTAATAGTTAATATGAGAGTACATTTAATTACAGTTCAACTAAAGATGCTACAGTTCCAAAAAGCTGCAGTTTGGGATATGGCTATCAAACTAAGTCGAGCTGAATGAGCTGTTTCTGACTACCAAAAACCTAGTATCATTGCTGGTTAACTAATCCAAAAAAGTAAAAAAGGTGCACAGAAAATTCCTTTACACACAATCCATCAATGACTAGCCTGCAGCTTTTTTGCCGCCGTCTAAAATTTCCTCAGCAGACTCCAAGATTGCTGCAGTGTGTTGAGACTATCGAAGACAAAGATTTTCAAGTGGTGGCACAACGCTCTTAAAAGCTTTAGGAGGTCTACCAATGTGGCTAGCAGTGCAGTGATTGCCAATGATGTCGATATTTATCAGAACCAACATTCAGTGTCTCAAATACCCGGTCATGTCCCCAACAATGAATGTACGGATGGCGGGATCAGTTTGGTATAAACAATGTGACTGACCTTGGCGATGGTAAACCTAACATGCTGTGAGAACCACTCTTGGCCTACATACTGTTTAACATGCAAAGTGATATGCAAGAAAAAAAGGCGGTTCTAGGTCGTTTTATACTTGAAGAAATCATTATGGCTAAAGCCGATTTGCGGAACTTTTGCGCACAAGATTTAATTGGAGTTGTGAAAACAGAAGGAAAACCCACAAAAGTGGATGGTTTTATTTGCTACTGGAGAACTGTATTATTCTTATTTCATTCATCTTTCTTATAATGTGTTAGATGAACTTAACTGTAATACAGAATGTGGCCAGGCACTGAGAGAAAGGAGTACAGGTAGACCACAACACCAATGGAAAAGGTTGTTGAAGCCACTGTGATGCCCAAATGGACAGGTTAAGTTGTAATTTAACTTTGTTCTCTAGTTTTACAGGATAAGTATCTTTCAGGGGTTTTACCACACCGTACGGCAACAGTGGAAAGACAACCCCACGAAACATGAAAGCTACACTTTTTAGTTTTTTAGGGACGAAAGTTTAAGTTGATAGTTCCATCTGTTTTAATAAATTTCTCTCCTGTCCTGGTGTTACGAAAATTTGATGCATAACTCTTTTCAATGCTAACTTCTGTGTTGGGTAAGTTTGTGTGTGTGGCGGCGCAAAGGACAGTGATGCATGGAGCATAACAATTGTTATGCTGCATGCATCACAAAGTTCACCGACTATCTTTTTTCAATGAAGGCCCCGTGTTCACATGTTCTCTTGCTGCTGGACAGGGTGGCACGATCGCTGTTTTGTAAATTCAGCATCAGTTTCAAAGCATCCTCCTCTGGCTGTAGACCCGCCAGCATGGACGACATTTCAAAATTGTCTAGTGGTTCTTTAAATATATTTAGGAAGGCTTCTTGGATTCCCAACTCTACCCCTTTCCTGGATGTGTCGCCTTCACTATAATATTAGACCTGATGAGTTTAATTCCTGACGCTTTTTCCCGAACCAGCCAAGACACGGTATGTTTTTCTTGTGCCAGGTGGGTGGGTGGGGTATTTTGACTGTAAGGTTTTCTTAGGAACTAACCCTGAGAAATATGTTACAGTTTGCAAAGGCTTTCTTTTAGGGACAAATGTTCAAATCGAAGCCTGACGTTGGATTTTTTCTTGTGTTTTAATAAAATTCTTTCCTATCCTGGTATCGGTGTCTTCCGTTCTTCAGATGTAAAAGCTGCCCAGCGTGCGATTATGCACGAGGATCTAATGTATCAAACAATGCTGATGCACAATAGCACGCAGGAAAGTGATACCAATTGCGCAATATTTGTATTTAGATAATTAAGCAGTCAGGGAAAAGTTGAGGCGTGGCGTAATAATGGAAGCTCTGTATTAAGGATTTTTCACGGTAGCAGTAAATCATTCGTGATAATGTACAGTGGAACATTTCATTCTTATGCCAATCTGATCCTGTATTTGGTGGTATATTTGGTAATCATAAGGTCTTGTTCTTTCATGGCATTTTCAATTCGAATAGGGCTTTTACATTTTTGACACAGAAGATTGGAATGGAACATATCCTTATACACACCAAGCAAAAATACCAATCCTGATCCAAGATGTTTATTTATTTTACTTCGGGATGAAGCCTTAGGTAAAAATAATGTTACTGTAACTTTCCCGTTTTCCGCAATTTGTTTCTTGTCCACATATTGAACACGACTGTGATTTGGAAGGAATGCATGCTTCATTTGGCGTTGACATGGAGGCTGGCACAGGTAATCAACAAATCTTAGAGCAGAAACTTGTCCAGAGTTCACCGTAGTTATGCAAAAGTATTACAACTGGTTCAATAATTAAATCGTAGTTTTATATAATAATGCTGAATTTAAGGCCAGCAATAATTTCAATATTATCGAATATAAAATAAACGGCAACACAACACAATGTTTACATCTGTGTATAGCTATCCGACAAATGTCAGACCACCTGTGTCACTCCAGAGTTCACTGAAGCTTTGGCGAAGTAATATGTGTCAGAGTGCAAATTAAAATGGCGAATTTAAGTGTGCACTTGCAAGATAACGAGAGCGTATTTTAATTGATTTCTTATGATTAACAATGAACTTGACAAAACTGAGCATGCAGAATAAGGTCCAGATAGCAAGTAATGTATTTAGAATATTTTTGTGACTGTTCAGTTGTTTTTTATCTTAAACAATGGCTCAGGTAAGTCGTACATGATGGGTAAAAAATCAGTATTTTGTCACTGGTCTGACACTCGAGGGTGTCGGGAAAAAAGGTTCGATTAGGGTGTTTTTGCCACATTTTCCCAGGCAGGTTCTGCAGGCAGTTGCTCACAGCAATGCATTTAACGTTTGAAAAGTGTCAATGCATGGGAAAAATGGTTGTTTTGAGTCGGTTGTCGCTGACCACAGGAGTCACTAATTGCAGGTAATACTGTATCACTAGCTCCATCCTTGTCACAAAGTTGTGTATTCACATGGACCAGAAGCAGAAAGTGTCAGTTATAGTTCTTTTAGTCAGATGCTACCAATTGCCATGTGCGAAACTGTTGGTAAACCTGAGTTTCCTAGGGACCACCATGCTCCGTCGAGTCACACTACCGGAAGTGCAAACTGATTGGTCAGTGTATTGCTCATTAATGATTTATCATTTTTACTGACTGGCAAGAAAGCCTCCTTCCAATGGCCAAAGGGCCCTGGCTTTGTTATTATGCCGATCATGATGATACAATTCCATAATTAAAACAATAATCAGTGCGTGACCAGCAGACTCTGGCAAATGCCCACATTACTGAATACAATAGGGAGTCCAGGAGATCATTTGGAGGCTACTTATGGATCTAAACCATGCATAATCAAATATTCTCACATTAATCTTTTTGGGGGCTACCATGACCAGACCATGCAGGGCATGGCATCTGCGATCAAGCCATTCGGTAAGTATAAGAATGGAGAACTGACCATGCCACACTTGGCCCCTCCAGTATGCAGGCCCATAGGTCCCAACCGTGTATACAGTCTATTGCCTTGACAGCATTATATGATCATGAAAGTGACAAAACAGCCAGTCATGAGGATGAAGGCCAGACACTTTTAAACACATAAATATGGTAGACCCTGCTACTCACCCAGCTACGTTTGGCCCCCGTAGAAAATAAGACTCATGAGAATGGGTCAGAGTACAGGTAACATAATCCACAGTTTGCATAATATATGTTATGGATGCACTCATATCAATCTCAATAGACATCTCAAGATGCCCCAGGTTACCCTGTAAGCCGACTGTGATGTATTCGGCCATGCAGAATGATATTGCCTATGATCTGGTCAGACTTACAGGTGTAAATCTGTCCTCAGTTGAATTTGTACAAGCACTAGCCATGCCTTTGTCCGTCCATACAGAACATGGCTTCACAGGTCAATGTGTGGCGCATGGATGCCTGAGTTGCATCCATGCTAGAGGCACAGGTCAGCCTATTTGCTACACTGCATACACCTTAAAAATGCCAATTACAAGGAATGCCTCATGCTGATGTGCGAGGCCCTGACCATGTAGAACACCGAGCTCATGTTATTAAGCACCGGGTTTTGTTACAAATAATAACCCATCAATCCATTTTCATCCATATATATATATATATGAAAAGCATCAGACTTCCAGCAGCCTCTTAAGCAAATCTGACAGTCCGGCATGCCTTTTTCGACATCATGGGAAGCTGTTCCAATTCAAAGGCTGTGGCCTTTATGGATCATACTGTCAAAACCACATTCTGAGACTAATATCAAAGAATGCCCTTGAAATGGGTTTCTGTGCCAAATCAATAAAAATTTCCCCTAGATATGAGTAATGAATTCTCCAGTAATCCAACATAAGGTGAGGGGGCAAACATCTGTGTTCGATGCCTTGAAAGCGATCTAGTGTGAATGGGTAGTCAAACTATACTTGAACTTCCAAAAACCTACCCAGATCTCAGCAGGTACCTTGTTTCTCATAAACAATTTGAGATCTTTTATTTGCAACACACTTGTAGCACCCCCACTACTAGACTTTGTCAACTCCCCTCTACGTGCATAGGAATAAAATGCAAATAAGAACATAGCCCAGCAATGAAATTGTCAAAATTTGCCATACATGGGTTGCTGCTGTCAGGAGTCTGTTTAGAATGCCTTTAGTAATGGGCGAGGCACAATTCGACTGAAGGACATAAATGATGTGTCTAAAATATGATTTTCTGGATTACAAAGTTTTTGGCGGGATCCGGTATTTTTTGTATCTTGTGAAAATATGAAATGTCATATAAATAGGTTAAAATGGCTTTTGGTGACATGTTACAGTTGAAAAGGTATGCAGCATAGAGGGACGTAAATGTAGCACGACATCCACACCTTGTTGTACAGCACTGATGACCGTGGAGCCAGTACTGACTAGAAGAATTTGTTCAGTGTATCATGAAGTTGCGAGGCATAAGGTTGACTGATATGGCTGTTGATTTTCTTCTGGGGAAATATGACTTGAAACTTATCAATGAGTCGCCAATATCAGCTTCCTGGTTCCTGTTATAATGGGCTTATTTGGGGACTATTGCCAATTTATGACATCCACCAATGTTTGTTGTCCGTCATGAGGAGTGTTGAATGACTGAACATTAAGGGTCCCCAATCAGTGAGTGCCAACATGATTGGAAATAACTTTAAAAACCCAATATTGAAAAATGTTAAGGTCTCAGGGAATGTGCCATACAACCAGTGAGAACCCCCTTCCGCTAAAAGTCTATTTATTTTTGAGTAAATTAAGAACTGTCTTTTTGTGCGAGCTAGCCATTCCACCTCCAAAACCATCTTGTTACATTCAAGCAAGACAGAAAATCTACCCAACAGGGTATCTCTGCCCTTGCCTCTTTATTCAAAGCTACAGAAAAGAAGGTTTCTTAATTAGCATTGCCAAGGATATCAGATGCCTCAAAAAGAGCCCACGCAAGACACACAACAACACAAGCAAAAGAAAGAGATCCCATCAATTATTGAATCTGTCTCAATGTCATTGTCCTTCTTTTTTAATGAAATAAGCGACTCCCAACACATGCCAATTTTATCATCTGGGAACTGTAGTCCCATGTTTTGGGAATCTAATTCAATGCCGAAAAATGTCAAAACCTTGTCAGGCCCAACAGCTTTCTCTTGAGCACCTTGGATGCCCAAATCGTTGCACAGGGCTGGTAATGTAAATAGGGATTTATGTCAATTCTTTTGGCAGTACATGCTGTCCAAATCTCTATATTTAAGGATACGATGATAGGAGTTAAGACTACCTCGTCATTAGCATAAGCAAATGCTACACTGAAGGGTTGAGCAAGGTGACCTCCAGAACTAGATCTGCTTGGGTTTTTTGTCTGTACAAACACCAACCGAACATGCGATACAGAGCGCCACCTTTTTTACACCATCACCTCAGGTAAATGAATCAGTGGTCACATCACTCCAACTGACAGGCAGACGTAAAAATGTGCACATATGCAGAATAATCTTGCTATATAGACGTGGACGTTAATATATACGAGCATAAGTTTAACATAGATGCTGGGAATTTATAAAAATTACATGCCCAAACTGAGCGTTTCTGGCATAAATTCCTACTCTCTGTTTTGTATGTTTAGAAATCACTCATTACAAACAGGATGTATCTTGATGGCACCACTTTCTAAGTACCCTGGTTATTAACACATGCAAGTGGAGAAACCTAGAGGGAGGGTGGAGACGGGAGAGAAGGGAATAAACAACCTGGACTCTCCTTATTTACCAGTGGGTTTTAAGATGAAATGGAAAATCGTAAAAACATAGCCTCTGACCTAGCGGTGCTACCTGCAAGAACATTCCTTAATAAAGAAAAATACGTCGGAATCAAATGCAAATTGAGATATAATATTTGATATCAGAGACAAAATCTACCCGTTTCTACAGCTGAGAATCTATAAATCACTTTCAAAGGCAAACATCGATTTTTTGCATCACACTTTTCCCTCTTAATATGTTACACAGTGGCGCTATGACTCAGAGTTAAGAGTTACTGCCCTTGATACTTAACAATATGGTCAGTGTGCCCTTAAAACTTTAGCCCGTGTGGAAGTCTATCATCCAGTTTGGTGTCAATAGCACGGCTAAGCTAAAACAGATCGCAAATCCACAAAAAGCAAACAACTATAACAGAAAAACAAAGACAAAATAGATGACAAAAACAAATATCCAGCCAAACGAACAAGCCAAACAAGCAACCCTCACCCCCCCCCCCCGTGAAAAAGAGTCCAAAACACATATACACATAATCTACACAAATTTATAGATCGCACTTATAGCCAAACATCAATTTCTTGCATCACATGTGTACCTCTTAAAGAGGAGTTTTGTTTCAGAGTTAACAAAAATTTTTTGCCAACATTCTGGTTGTATTAAGGCGCATTTGTCATGTTTGCCTAAAGCTGGTGATTTGATCCGATATGAAGAACAATGGAAAACATATCACAGAGAAAAACGTTCACCAACTCGCGGGTGCGTGTGGATACTCTAACATGCTAATATTTTATAATATTTAATTGAGTGTCCCTATTGATTCACGAAGTAAGCTACAAAGAAATCGGCATACCAATTTTTCAATACAGCTGAGACTAAATTTTCATCAAAACAAAATAATTATAATGATGATGATGATGATGATGATGATGATGATAATAATTATAATAAAAACAATTACATAAAAAACTGCCTTAAGTGTCAGAGCTGAATCCAATAGGTAACAACATTCTCGACTAAGCTCCCTCTTTTACCCAGCTGGTGATCTGAGCACCTCGGCCTAGTGCTGCTGCTTAATTCATAGCCTGGGGATAACTTCAGTGTCTGATACAATACTACTATTCTAAGGCCCATCGCCGACCACAGCTGGTAACTTCTAGGTGTTGTATTAACATTTTTAGGTAAGGCTCACCCTGGAAAAGTCCCACTATATTTTGTACATTACAATCATTCGACAAATCTGCCTTCTGTTAACAGTAATCACATATATATTTTGGATACTACCTCTTCAAAATTCAAATTATGACTAACCCACACCAACTTGGTTGCCATTTTGAAAATTGTGGATTCTGCACCCAATGGTTTGTATATGAGGATAGTAATCGGATGATCTAGCCCGGGGGGGGGGGGGTTATGACATATCAAACGAAATGTATGTGCTTTGCAAATATTTCTGAGCATTTATATTGATATGGTATATGCTGTGGCCGCGATTCACTTTCAAGTCCAAAGGGCATTTTTGCGTGACTATCCAATAATGCATTGCGCCATGTTGAAAATGGCCATCACCAACACGTGCATGATCTGCTTGGGTATTGTGTCGCATTTGGATTGGTAACTAGCGATGGCAGCTTCTTCAGACACAAACGAGGACGCTGATTAAAGTTAAGATAGTAAGTTCTGTTTTAAAAGTATTTAAAAGTACGACCCTTTGCCCTAGTATCTCAAAGAACGCACACATGGAACCTAGCAAAATGTTACGATTACGATCACTGAACAACAGTAGCTATGCAGTTAAGCTGTTTCTCTGGCTAAAGTTAACCCTCCAGACACGTTGAAATAAAATGCTGTGTTTCAGTTGATTTTACTCCAAAATAACGGTACACGACGGTCATTTTCTTGATAAATGGTCACTTAATTTTTATTGGGGAAGGGCGGTTTCATTGTATTTTACTGATACGGTTTTATGCTTTCAATCAGAGAAATGTGTGAAAATAAAAAATACAGCGAAATTAACTGAATTACACTAGAGTACTAAAAAGCCATAATGTCACGTCTAGTCCAAGGTCTGTTGATTTCTAAAGAAACCGATACATTTTCCCACAGAAGCCATGTTAATGAAACATAAATTTGCATTTACCTATACTAGATGTATGTTAAAAGTCCAGTCTGATACTTTATCGGCACTTGTGCGCAAATGCAAATAATCCCAGTTTCACATCCACGTTTAGCTTGGAAAGTTGTGTATCGGCTTTACTACAATTATCCAATTAATCAATAATACTAATTCAAGTGTGCATGTCATACTAACCTTGTCCTTTTTCATTCTATGAGAAAATATATCCTGCATGTATCAACAGCAAGAACAGTGATAGCCTGCGTCACTATTAAATCTCTCCGCTGCAACTAGTCGGCGGTGAACGGCAGTTTAAATATCGTCTGCTCTTTCTGATATGTTGTGCTTTTGGTGCAGTTTGGATGAAAGGGATGACAGTGAGCCATTTAGCGTCATAAACTGTGCTGGAGGAAAACGTGATAGTGAGCCCGTCAGAACCAGTCTCTGCGTTTTTCATGCTTTTGAATGAAGGTATGTGAGGGATGCCGTCGGCATATCTATTTTTGCTTCTGCTTATGAAGAAATTATGACGTTGAGCCTGCACGCAACAGTAACCATGCTTCTTGTGCTTTGTATGAAGTATGAGAGAGACTCAGCTTCAGCAGTTGTGCTTGTGTCAGGAGCTTGTGTCCTGTCGCAAGAATTTAAGTGCACCAGCTCTGATTCAGGAACGTATCGAACAATCAAGCAAAATGAACCAAATACTTGACAGAATTACCCAAAGTCATTAACAAAGGTGTTATCATAACCGATTTGGAAAATTAAAAATATGATACGAAAGCAAGGTGGGATGTCGTCAGGTAGATTCTTAATATAACCAACGCAATAATATGTGCCTTGTTTTTCGGTTTTGAAAATAAAAGAATCGAACAAAAGTGAAATTGCCGAAAGCTATGCACGCCTGCTTTCTTCTTTAACTGTAACTTCGACTGGCTGACAAGTCAGGGGAACCAAAAAGGGACAGGCCTACCTTGTCTCCTGTTATCTTTGGTACAAGTGGTAAAATATAGGTTTTAAGTGATTAGGCCTATATTTTTGGGAAAAATACCTAATGTCTGTAGCTAACCAAAACATATTTCAAAGGTTAAGAGTACCAGTTTATAACCGCCAGTTTCCCTTTATGACTGACTGGCTCAAGTCAGGAGAAAAATTTGCTTCTGCACATTGGTATTGAAAGACGAATGTAGATGATTTGAGAACTGTGGCATCTCTTTGCTGTCATTGTTGGGTTGAAATATATAAATTTTGCTAAAGTCTTTTTGAACTATTTGACACTTTTTTTCTTTTTACAAGTATAGGCTGCCAAAATTTATAAAACAATCTTACCACATTTTAGTATCTGTCTTCCCATTGGTTGGTAATGTAATTTCATAACTTTAAATGAAACTCAAAAATATCAGTTCCCCAATAGTAAAACAATTAGCTCTTATTATAAGGGAATCCCTAAATACAAGCATTTGTCTAGAGAAACTCAAAATGGCAAAAGTTTTACGAATTAGAGAAAAAGATAATAAAGTACCGTATTGCTAAAGACTTATTTCTCTACTGCTTGTCTTAAAAAATGTACAGTCATCTTCACGACAACTTCGATTGTATGACGTGCTTTACAAAATCCAAGACAGTTTTATAAAATTTCCCTTTACGGAAACCGCCAGTCTAGACGTCATTGATAGAATCCTAAACGTGCTTGATGCAGGCGAAATACCGACTTCTATTTTGCTTTCGGCACTTTGGATTACAATATTCTTCTCCGCAAAATAAACTGTTCTGGCGTCACCGGTACTCCACTCAAATGGTTTACAAACTATCTTATAGATAGATCTCAATACGTTCAACCAGTTAATTTTTGTTTTAACCCTTGACCCATCACAGTCGGGCTCATATTTACGACCACTCCTGTTTATCAATATGTATATAAATGATCTATGTTTGGCTTCACCCAAATTAAAATCAATACTTTATGCTCAGGATAACTATGATAAGTTCATTTCACACCTTTAACGACAGCCCTCCAAACAACAAAAACGTTTCAATTAATATACATTCCGAACTCAATAAAGTATACAATAGGCTTGCAGCAGACCACTCTTCCTTAATGCACAAAAGAACAAAATTAATCCTATATTCATTCCCTCAACGTAAACTAGATCTAAATATTAGTCCAAAAATTGCTAACAGAAGTGCTGAAGGGTCTACCGTTTTTTTTTTTAATTTTGAGGTCTAATGAGTTAGAAAACTTATACTGGAATGACATATAAACAAAGTCGCTAATTAACTTGCCCGAAATGTTCCAACTCTTCAACGACCTCACACATTTTTACCTACCAAGCCACTTCTACTCGT
Organism: Hermodice carunculata; assembly: GCA_964020975.1. NCBI lineage: Eukaryota > Metazoa > Annelida > Polychaeta > Eunicida > Amphinomidae > Hermodice > Hermodice carunculata. The sequence goes on from OZ026627.1 coordinate 28,628,702, forward strand.
GCACAATTCTCTTTGTCTACCTCATATAAATTATTTACTTTTACTGGGCTTTCCTCCGATAGTATTTTAAACTGGAAATGACTGCTGTCCGTGTAATACCGATATGCTGCCCATAGCGCAATGGAGATGCGGAACCATTATTTTAGAGCTAAATATCTTAAAGGTCTCCGATTAGTATTACCTGAAAGCCTTAAAGTTGTACTGTAGATATTCCAAAAATGAGTTGCCTGGATAGTTAAGGTTATGCTGTCCCTGAAAAATGCATTTGCTGCTATATCCGTACTCTACTTCATCATACGCCTTCAATTATTACTGATATGAAACATACTCATTCTTACTCTGTGTTCTCGAAATTTATAAAGCCATTCCTTGGGAGACAATATTGTGCACAATATTTGACTATGATACCTGCAATAATCGATAAAAATCCGAATTGTCGTCTGCATTTTGTATTTATCACAATAATATTGTTGGTCGATCTTGTCTGTACTGAATAGCAAGCAAGGTGCTACTTTTTTATTAATGCATTGACTCCGACTCAGATCAGCTTTGTTCGACTTATACACAACATATTAAATTCAGGAATGGGTTAGGTAGCGGTATCCACTTAACGAGTATACAACATTTGAAACACAAGAAATTACCATAAACACATGAATATCTGGATGACCCCAGCTAAGTATTAACATCCTGGGGCCACCTGTGATAATGGCGGCACAGGTGGCCCCAGCAGTGGCGCTTCTTCTTCTTTTTCTTCTTCTTCTTCTTCTTCTTCTTCTTCTTCTTCTTCTTCTTCTTCTTCTTCTTCTTCTTCTTCTTCTTCTTCTTCTTCTTCTTCTTCTTCGTCTTCTTCTTCTATTACTACTACTACTACTACTACTACTACTACTACTACTACTACTACTACTACTACAACTACTACTTGTAATATTACCACATTTACTTTCCGGAAAAGTAAGAGTGGGTCATCAATTACGGAACGTATGTCTGCAAGTGGATGTTTACTTATATATTTTTTCTGACCTATATCATTTAAGTATCAATGTATCAAATATACAATAACACTGCTTATACTCTTAAGGTAGCTGCATAGAAAAGGGGCTATTTGTTTAATACCGGACACAAGTCTCTGTCGAAATTTAATTCTCTATGGTTTTACTCTGTTCACATAGGATAGCACAGTGGCACTGTTTCATTTATGTCAGGGTATTAGAGACAGTGAATATATGCCAATGCAAGCACAATCGCCGCTCACTGTGAGAGACGATTAAATTACTTTTCAAGCAATCTTAAAGCCTGTAAAACTTTTCCTGGAGTTTGATCCGGAATACTTTTTTTTTTTTTTATGTATTTCGCATCTGTGCTATAAGACCTGGGACAGAGGTAAAATAATCGTATAATCGGGAGCACAGGCTTGCAATATTTGGTTCATTCATGCCATAACTAATTTAAAAAAATCTTCCAAAAAGGTACATTGCCTAGAAGTATATACTGCACCCCTCTGAAATTAGATGTTCAAGAGCATCATCGATGATCAGGCCAAACTATGTATGAAACGAGGTTTACTTTTATCCCTAATAAATGTGACTAAGGGCTATGACCTTGCAGAAAAAGGTGAAACTTGAACTGCGCAGATACCAACCTGATTGGAGCCTTTGATCCAATCAAGGGACTGCAAAACCTCACAAAGAAGGTTTTTTAGAATAACCACGTGTCACTAAGGTATCTCGCATTTATTGTCGAAACGTAAGTAGAAATCCCATGTTTAAATTTCAGGTATATAACTTACTCGGTATCACTGGAATATCTGGTATTGAATATATGATTTAAGGAGGCACCTTTCTAAATTGTTGGATGAAACATTAATTTTTAAATTTTTTTTTTTAGTTTTGCTGACCCCATCAAAAAATGCTGTTATCTCGTTGTTGGTTAAGCACGTAGAAACCAAACAAAATATATAGAAAACTGTTGCGGACAGACATACGAAACCAATAATCCTGAGTTGGGCTGTGCAAACAGGCAAGAGAGTAAACTCAGTCGCTGTGTGATCCTCTGACGTCAATGGCCCAGTTGTGATTCTTGCACCATTTTTTGGGGGGGGGGGGGGGCAGGAGCAAAGTACATTTTTACATCAAAATTATATCATAATAGAGATAATGCATGTGAAATGCGTAGTACCTTTAGTTTTAACCTATTGAGAGCATAAATAACTGCTGCACAAAGACAGACAGACCCAGTTTCCTCGTCTCATCATTCTTTATCTCCCAAAGGGGACCCTTGGCATTATAGATTCCCTAGGAGCGTAATTCCCATAACATTATTTTGTCCTGTGTTTGCATTTTGTTTACATCCAAATGATGCGGAATAATCAAATTTATGAGAACACCTAATTTGAAAGTACATTTTATACCATCTACCTTTTACCACCAATGTTTTCAGAATAACTCCACTTGCAGATCTAGCTTATTGCTCTCACATAGGAAGTATCTTTCAGCTGCGAGACTGTAGAAATAACATTATACCTGACCATGTACGGAAGCCTGAGTCTGTTTTCAAACTTAAATTGCTTAAAACGAAACGCACCGAGACTGCTATTGACTAAGTAAAAAAAACCACTGGAACACTTCAAAATTAACAGGAAACGGGGGGCCTCGGACCAAAAGTGTACATGGACCTTAACTCTTTCTATGACGAAGAAAGCTGTTGAACTGGACTATTATATTCTGCGTAACTTCCTACATGCTGCTACTTGGAAGAAAAGTTTTTTGCAAGGTACATGAATCTTCCACCCTTATAATTCAGAGAAGTTTGTTTTAAGTAGTTCGACTAAGGTGCAGTTGGTTCTGACCAAGTTCGATCCGGTCCATACATGTGACAATTATGTAATGGTATTGAATCCGTTGAGCAAGATATCACAATATTTTACTTTATTTAAGTCGGTCCGTAATAGTTGTGTTTCCATAGAGTCATTGTCATGTAAACCTGCCTTCCATCAATGCCCATACTATCCTTGAGTTTATTGTTTCAGCAACAAGAAAAAAGTTAATTTTCTGTTGGGTTTGTTTGTTTGTTTTTTTTTTTGAAAAGTTACCTTTAAAAGGACATTAGCGTCATTATAATTTTTTTTTTTTTCAAATGTCAAATATAAGAGTATGTTTAACCACTAGATTAAAGGCAGCACGGTTGGCGGAGCTGAAACACGCTTGCCTTTCACCTCTGCGGGCCGAGTATGATTCACGGCCGAGGAAGTAAGTGGGGAGAGTCCCAGCACTCGGATTTTCTCCGAGTCCTCCGGTTTCTTCCACCGAACAAGTAAGTAGGAAAGCACCCGCCATCATTTGGGCTATGACGAGTGATTAATATAGTCTTGGCCTGTTTTGCAATCCATGTAAAAGATATGGGCCTATACTATACGAAAGACCTGCCATAAATATATATCTTTTATCAGTCACAGGCATAAAGAAGTAGTAAATGTCCATAAGGTCCAGCATACAAGAAACAAAAAACATCAGTGTCTTGTCGCTGAATTTTTGGATTATCTGCATCCGAAATATTGTATTTTTGCAATAATTATAACGAAAGAAGTACCAGTGAGCGTGAATTCAAAATTAGAAATTTATTGGCAGACGTAATCACAAAGAGAGTATGAGATTTATATTAAAACAGGTCTGTTCTGTTTATAATCCAAGCTGTGCTACTTATTAGTGGCAGCATTGTTGTGTTTTGTTGACTAGTTCCAGTTACGTCGGGGTGTTTAATATATAGGCGGAAGAAAATACCACACACGAGAATAAAACCAAATATCAGCAACGTTGCAATCCGTTTCCATAAAAGTGATTTAAAGTTGTCTTTCAGACCATCTGAATTGGGCGTATTTTTTGTGTTACTATCGTAGGCTACTTCTTTGCAATCTGCAGAAATGAGTGCTGGAACACAAATATGAAATGTATTATTTGTAAATTTAAATACTCCGTTCCCTTCAAGGTGGTACAGATAAGCATAAAATCAGATAATTGAGGGGCAACATTGTTTCATAATAAAACTATATATATATATATACATATATATATATATGTATATATATATATATATATATATATATATATATATATATATATATATATATATATATATATATATATATATATATATATATATATATATATATACTGTAAATATCTATATTACAAATGCCTGTCCCAGACTTCGCTGATCGCTCGGGCCAAAATTGTATTGTTGGCATATGCACAGGGACACTAGATGCATTTGATGCGACTGGATCAACAAAATACACCAGAAGTGAATATTTGTCCTTTGCTACAAAAAAACGGTCATCAATTTTTAAATTATTTATGATTCTCATAAAAACCTTCCATTCACGTGCCAGCATGGTCGTACTTCCAGAACACAAATTGGGATTTCCGGCTGCTGCTAAAGAAAATTTGGTATCTTATGTCGTGGTTATTTATTATAGGCTTGAATGTCATTTTTATTTTTACTCCTGTATCAATTTGGCCAAAGGTAGCGGGAAGGTAAGCTTTGGAGAAATATGTCGCAGCAAGGACTAAAAAGAGATTCCGTCAAGTACTCAACTTACGCTTTGTTTCTTGCGATGCCTCAACATCCTTAACCTCCCTTCCGCCGATACCTGGTGTGCTGACGCCAGCACGAACTCTAGCCTAAAAATAATGCATAGTATAGGGTAACAATTCTGGCTTACAATTTTGTTCTGTTTTACAATTTTGTTCACTTTGTAAATAGTCTTTCAAATATTACAAAATTGAAATCAACGGTGCTTCAGTGTTATTAATCGACCCTTACTCTAAAATGATGAGACCGTCGAATTTTTTTTGGGTGGAATCTGCATTTGAATATTAAGTAATAAGTAATCTTAATCACTTTCCTCGTCAGACTTTCCAAATTAAGCATACATGACGCAGCTCAGAAAATCTTTATAAGGTTTCCCAATAATAAGGTCAATTATTTTTTTCAGCTTGTCAAGTCCGAATAAATATATCATTTCGGACTAGAGCTAAATGTGCACATCACTAAGTAGAACATTTTCATTGAAGCTGTAGATCAAGGGTGACTGAAGGTCGTGTCCTCGTAGGGTAGACTGCTATTGATAACACTTTACTGAAACCTCCATTGTATGTGCGGTGAAGAGGAATAAGCCAAATATTCAGCAATTGGTTCGACACATCTGGTGGTTTTTCACAGTTATTGTTTTACGCGTATTGTATTTGTTGGCATGATTATGGTGATTTGGTGCCCTTTATTATGATAAATTTGAGTGAAACCTTTTTTCGTCATCCTAGAGAGCCATATAGTACAAACCGTTGGCTATTGTAATATGATCTCCAGACACGGAGACACACAAAGGATGTATGTACAAAACGCATACGATAGAACAAACTATGTTACCAATTGATAGACATAAAATATTATATACGGGAACTTCATAGTTTCTTTAACATTTTATGTCTCATACACTTTTTGTACACATGTAAGGTTTATATTAACTGTTGTTTCCATTTACAAGGAGAATTTGGTTATTTTTCTAATCCTAATAAAAGAAATAAAGTGTGTGACAATGAAAATTGTATAAATAGCAGACCTGCTACCCTTGAAAACCCCAGAAAGTCTACAATATTACCCCAAATGTGTACAATTGGTGTAGCAAGTGCACAATATGCATTTAATGCTTTATGACCATTATTTCCGCTCAAAATGATTTTTTCTTGAACATGTTTTAGGTGTGCTAAATTACATATGTTGAAAATGTCTTAAGATGTATCCACAGGAATAAAAGATCAAAACGGAAACTTTTGTATTGCTGATGATGAGGTTCAGGTTCTCCTGGAGAATCTTGACATTTCCAAGACGAGTGGTCCGAATGGTATCAGTCCGCGGCTACATAAAGAACGTGCACCAGTTATTGCTAAATCGCTTTCAAGGTTCTTCAAACTATTGCTATCGTGCAATATATTTCCATCTGAGTGTAAAAAGGCTAACATCATATAGATATTCAAGCACGGATATGCTAGTTTATGTAGTAACTACAGACCAATATCTCTATTAAGTTGTGTAAGCAATGTCTTTGAAAGGGTGGTATTCAAATATCAGCGAACATGTTTTTAATTAATTTCCAGAAAATTTTATTATATCCGAGTGCCATTCTGGATTTATATCAGGCCACAGCACAGCGAACACTCTCTTATTTCTTTATCTTAAATTGTGTGAAGTTTCAATCTTCAAAACGACAATAGAGTGGCCTTTGATATATTATCCGAGCTTTTGATCGTGTGTATCATTCAGGCCTACTACATAAACATGAAAAAGCTGGTGCCAATGGCTCCTTTCTGTTGGGGTTTAAAGATTTCTAAATGATCGGATGCAGTGAGTTGTTTTTCAAGGCAGTAAATCATCTTAGGGAAGTGTTAGAGCAGGGTTCCCACAAGGGTCAGTTTTGGGTCCACTGCTTTTTGTAAATTTTATTAATGACATTGTCAATGTAGTCCAGTCGCCGATTCGTTAAATTGCTGATGACGTCAACCTTTTCATCTAAATAGACGACCATACCTTGGCAACTGACTCAGCAAAAAAAAAAAACCAACAAAAAAACAACAAACAAACAATCAAACAAAACCAAAACCAAAACCAAAACCAAAACCCAAAACAAAACAAAACAAAACGAAAAGTATGATAATTTCTAAGAACATAAGAACATAAACATTTTGGCTTGAATCATTAGATCGGATCTGACATGGCAAATTATATTGATAGTTTGGTTACCAAAAGCATAGAAGTGGTTATTATTTCAAAATTTTTACAGGAAATCGTTAGAGATTTTTATATCTCAGCTTCATACGATCAAAATTATAGTATGACTCGGTTGTTCGTGGTGGATGCACATCAAAGCAACCTGAGCAGCTATAAATATTTAGCAAGCTGCAGCAAGGGCTGTAATTGGTGCCAGCAAAGGTACCAATCACGATTCAATTTATGGTGAAACACTGTCTGAATGTAAAGGGGTGCCCTGCTAATCCCTTTTTGCAAAACAGAATATGGTAACGCACCTAAAAATTTAAAGAATATAGTACCAGTACCTGCCAGCCAACAATTGAAGGCACGTAGAATCCTCACGCACATTTCAACAAGGAAAAAATATTTTAGGCCTTCTTTTTCCTCCTCTGTAATTGGATTATGGAATGAGCTACCCATCGATACTAGGGAAGCTACAAGTTGTGTGCAGTTCCGATCAAAACTAAATCGCAGCACAAAGGACAAGTGTAATAAACTGTTTTACATAAGGTATAGGATATTAACCATTTCACATGCGCAGATTCGTATGCAATGTGTGTATCTTAATTCTCATCTATTTACTAAAGGGCTAATTGTTTTCCCCGTTTTCCTGCGGAACGCCCAATTAAGATGCAGTTCAATAATTTTGTTAGAAATATATTGCACATCGGGATTTATTACGAAAGAAAGTTCTCAGTTTAGCATTCTTCACTAGTCAGACGCAAAAAATGTGGTTCATATAATTGTACCTACAGAGAAATCGCCATGATATGCCAGGTTGTTCACCAATACATAAAAACTATTATGAAACATGTATGCAAGTCTGTAATTATTATAATTGTTATGATTATATTATCACGTCAATTTTGTGTATATGCAGATACTACACATATTTGTACGGGAAGATTAACACCTCAACTTCTTTTATCATGTGACGTATTGTCTAGGTCACTTCCTGAAACATATATTGACTTTTGCCACTTATCTGTTTGGTCAATTGGCGTTAACTGTTTATTGGCCTTTGTGATTATTTTTGTCTTTTGTCAACTCACTCTCTACTTTTCCATGTACAATGGGGATTAATATAAGGCATTGACAATACGTTTCAATAAAATACATTTAAACCAAATTGAAACTGTCTTGTAAGAAACTCCAAAGTCAATTTCTACTGGTGTCACAACACTGTATCATTGGTGAGTATTTCTCTATAATTTGTTCACTTTATTGCACTATACCTGTTTTTTTTTGCATTAAAGCATATATTGCTGACAAAAAATTTACCAATTCTCCATTAAAAATTACAAGTGTACAACAGAGCTGAAGTATTTTACAGGTGCACAATACAGGTGAAATGTGAACATTGTAAGACTTATTCCCACTGGGTGGCAGGTCTGCGATAGGCCATAATTGTTACTCAGTCAGCATCTTACCTCTGCAGCTATTTTATCCCAGTCGAAGAACCACACACACGCAGTGGTGAACGTAATTGCGTTTATCACTATAGTGCCAGCAAATGACCACCACAGGCCTATTTTATGCAAATAAAGTTTTCGTGATCAACATTTGTAATAATCAACATTTGTGATATTCGCGCATATTGATGACGTAATTACCGTTAAAATGTTTTGAGCTTAAAAATTACACGATAAAAAAGAACGAATATTACACTCTTGAAGTTGTAAGCCAGAAATAACTGACACCAATATATATATATATATATACATATATATATATATATATATATATATATATTATATATATATATATATATATATATATATATATATATATATATGCGTGTGTGTGTGTGTGTGTGTGCGGTGTGTGTGTGTAATGTAAAGCAATGCACTGCAATCTTGTACAGAATAACTTAGTGCAATGCAATCATATGTTGTAACCAAAGAATTTAAGTATCGTCGTCTGGCATTTGCTTGCTGCACTATAATCCATCTCTTACCTGCGAGGCCATATGAAGTGGCCAACATAAGGGGTATGCCTATGGGCAGACCAACACAGTAGTATGATACGAGGCACAGAACAAAGCCTACAAATTGTCTTCCTGTGCCCCGGAATGTACCCCGACCCACCGCCTGAAGTAAGTAAGTAAGTAAGTAAGTAAGTAAGTAAGTAAGTAAGTAAGCAAGTGAGTAAGTAAGTAAATAAGTGAGTACATACATATCAGCAATTGTGTCGAGAGTTTTTGTATTGCTTGTGGTTTAGCGGTACTTATTTATATTAATGTATAGAAATTCGGCCATACATGGTTTGTTGCGCATATCTGACTGTTTCTCTGATTGTCTACTGCGCAGCGGCAAACGGGGTGGGGTGGAGTGGGAAGGTGGGATGAGGGTTCTAATAGCTCGGAAGATTCTGTCTTTCTTTCGATCCAAAAAGGGAGAGAAAAGACTGAATCACTAGTTATCGTTATCATCTTTGTGATGACTATAACAATCGATGAGTCAATGTGTTTGGGTTTTTCTTGTTTGTATGTATGTATTCGATACTGTGCCATAGAATGGGTTGGCTTTTAGCCTACAGCTTGAAGCTTTGCAATTTAACCCAAAACGTAGTGGATTGTAAATATTAGGCCTGCTCTTGCTTAAAAGTATATCATTTCTTTACGATTGATCAAATATCTGAGCCACGACAGCTATGAAATGCACTCTACTTAGGTGATTGGCCTGTCATTTAGCTGGCTAGGGCATGCAATAAATTCACAAAACCTTGAGTACACTGCAACAAACGCGGGAGCAACCGATATTTGTTTCATTTATTGAAATTTGAGCTCTCAGTCTACTCTTTGAACTGATATGTCCTTACTGTTTTCCCTTTTCCCTCCATAATAAGATGACAATATGACATTTAGAGATGTCCGATAAACATAGTTTCAAAGAAATCTTTGAATTATTACAAATATGTACGTATCCATAATTCGAATTTAAGATATCTTGTATTTGTTTTTAGATATCTTTAATTATTTTAAAATATCTTGAATTATTTGCGACATACTTATCATATAGTAAAACGGCCCCCTATGTACTAATGCTACTTTGCAACTACCAATGTATTAACATGTGTACTCTCGCCGGGGATAGCGCAATGTTAAATGGCATTCCAGTTGTACTTAAACGATTACCATGTTTTTATATTATTCTATATTCAATTGTTGAGATATTTAATGTATAATATTGTCAAATGAAAAAAATATAATCAAAGAGTACTAACGGCACGCGCTAACATTGTTGCTTAATTATATAAACGTCATGCTTTACGGCTTTATACCGCTGCTGCTACTCACCGATATATTATCAAAGAATATGTTTAATGATACAATGGGTAATAACGCTGAGGAATAATTAATCACGCCTCTGTAATAAAGCAAAATATGCAATAATCGCACACACACACATAGTATATAAACATATATATATACATATATATATATATATATATATATATTATATATATATATATTTTATGGAACACCGTTTCTTGTTTTATTCAGTATTTGATCAGAAGAAAAAATATTGTTAGGAACACATGTTTGATCAGGTGAATAAATATTTAATCACATGATCAAATCGATTTGCTCAGATGAACAAATGGATTTGTTCACCTGATCAAATACAATACTTTTGATCTTCTGATCAAAGTAATTTGATGAGAGGAACAAACTGATTAAATCAGAAGATCAAATAGATTTGTTCGAGGAACAAATAAAATGAGTTTGATCACATTAACAAATGCATCAGTTCACATGACTAAATGATTTGTTCTTCGGATCAAATAGAATAACCTATATCCCGAATTGTTCACCTGAACAAATACATTTGCTCCCGTGATTAAATACAAGCTTCTCCACTACCAGATAATAATTGCTCCCTCTTATATGGCGCTAGTCAATTCCGGTCGTATGTGTTACTATAACACACAACAGGAACAATCTCGAACTTTGACATTTTCTTTGTATAGCAACAAGTAAGGGCCGCTGCTAGCTGTCACACGGTTAACTTGTCATCATCCACTTTTTCAGAGTCCCATTTGACGATGCTTGGTTTTTCTAGGCTCCAATTAACAGTTGAAAACATTTCAAGAAAAAAAAATCGGATTTTCAGCTAAAGTATAGGCATGTTATAATCGTTCGTAAAGAAAGAAAGAAAGAAATAAAGAAACTAGAAAGGGAATTTCACGCTAAAGTACAGGCATGTTATAATCGTTTGTAAAGAAAGAAAGAAAGAAATAAAGAAACTAGAAAAGAAGATTTGCTCGCAAATCTGTCTGTGTGCTTTCAAAAGTTGTAACTATTAAATGGTACAACTTTGTGCTTTGGTACTTCACATTCCATTAAGCTTATGGCTGGATGAAAATTTCCAAGTCCAAATGACCTTGACAGTGGACTTGTAACCTTTACAGGTCACATGTAAATTGCAACTATGTATGGAGTTACAATACCCACAATTTAAGTCCAACATGATTAGAATACGATGGAAATTGGCCGAGTTATGGCTGGGTGAAACTTTCAATGGTCCAGATGAGATTGACCTTTGACCTTTAAGGGTCACATGTAATTTTCAAAATGTGCAGTGTTGCAATAGCTACAATTTGAGCCCAACATGATCAAAATTGGATAAAAATTGACCAAGTTATGGCTGGAAGAAAGCCATGATCAAAAGTGGCCTTTGACCTTGAAATGACCTTTGATCTTGAGATGACCTCTACATGAAGTGAACCTTGACCTTTAAAATGACATTTTAACCCAAAATTGGCTTTTGGCCTTGGCAGGACCTTTGAGCTTGACATTTGAGATGACCTGTGCCTTGCTATGGTCAAACTCCTTTACACTTGGAACTATATATACTATAGTATATAAGATATTGAAGATTTAAAACTTTATTTAGCATTTTGCATAATTTTGAAAAGCATGACCTCTCATTATAAAAAGGCCAGACTTCATCTATAGAAGCATAATTGTGCCAAGTTTGGAGTTTCTACGTATAATACTTTTCAAATGAAATGTCTACAAATTTGCCTGTCAAGAAAGAAAGAAAGAAAGAAAGAATTCCTAGAAAAACAGTATGTCTGTGATGGCACACAGACATAAAAAAGAAAGAAAGTTAGGGAGGGAGGGAGGGACAGAAATAAAGAAAGAAAAATGCTCACATCCTCTCCAAAAGCAGCGCCTACCCACCAAACTTTAGAGAGAAAAAAGTGAAAGTAAAATGCTCATATCCATGACCATGAAAGGCATGTCAAAAAGCAGTGCCGAACCACCAAAGAGAGAAAGAGTGAGAAAGAGAAAAAGCCTCGCATCTACCCCCAAAGCATCATGGAACCACCGTCCAAAAATTTACATTCAATCCCGCCCAAACACAATCATATTTAAATAATAAATGATAATGATCCATTGTGCACGGCCGGCGTCACCAGCTTTAATCTTTAAACAAAGCCATAAAATGTCTGCGATGTCCGTGCTAAAGATATTGCAGACATTTTGAGATTGTATCTTTTGTGCGTTTCACTATTGGTTGCGCGGATCAAATAATGGCGGAAGTGATTTGTTCCGAAGTATAAATATTTGATCCGCGGAACAAATCAGATAGGGAGCGTCAATTTAATTAAGTAGGGTTCTGATGATATGATCAAATCCATTTGATCAGGAGAACAATTCGATTTATTCAGATGCTCAAATAACATCTATGTATTCTTCTGGCCAGATTGATTTAATCATCTGAACAAACATATTTGTTCATGTGATCTAATAAGAGTATATTTGTTCCTCTGATTAAATCGATTTGATCAGAAGAGCAGATCGATATATATATATATATATATATATATATATATATATATATATATATATATATATATATATATATATATATATATATATACATATATATATATATATATATATATATATATATATATATATATATATATATACAATCACGAAACGCCGTTTTAATAGGAATATTTTGTTAACTATCGCAGAAAAGACCTTTCACGATAATGTGCCCCAAAAGCTGGAGTTTCCGTCTTATAACCCAGAAAAGAATGGTAGAAAATCATAGGCGACATTATCACGTTAATTTTGACAAAGCGCTACATCAACATTGTTTTATGGGCACACTAACTGAATTTTAGAAAGGAAACACAACAACAAGTATTTATTACGAGTGAAACCAAGTGACAAATGCTGCAATTATAAAGCACATACCATTTAACAGAAATGTCCGTCAATAACCGTGTCTAGATTCTTTTGTGTGCACATCCAGCTTATTAACCGCCATACAATCAACATGAATGAATGAATATATCTTTGTTTTCACTGATTCGTACCATTCACATAACATATGAATCATACAGCGTCCTGTTAGACAGAGTCAGGTGGCAGCTTAAATTGGGCTGATGTAGACGGTCTAAACAATATGATGCAGTTGGTGAGGCAATAAAACCAACGAATCCTAACTGACAAAAACAGCAAATGTTCTATTCAGATATACCGGGCTCTTTTTATACATATACGCACTAAATGTAGCAAAGGAAGTATTCAACATGATAAAACGAAGCCGAGGTAAACTATTTGACATTTCGATTCTTCTAGAAGCATTTCAGTCACAAAACTCATATTGACTCAACGTAAAAACACAGCAGCGCCACCAATCAGTTAGTAAGTCAACCTATTCCTGGTTAACATACGATTGACTCAAGAACTTTCCTTCGTGCGGGTTGGCTCAGCAAAAGTATTTTATGCAAAAAGATTGGGGCAAACGACATTTACATCCGGGCGGTGGAGCCATTTGAGCGGGAAACATAGCAGCGTCACAAAAAATTTAGTACATTAAAAAACAGACGTTTCACTCAATAACCAGGTGGAAATGTTGATTGTGACGGGTAAGCTGGAATAGTAAACAGAAGAGAAGTCACTGGTCTATATGTTTTGTCCGTCAAATTACCTGGATGAGGATGCTGGAATACAGCATTCACTGGAATGTCAAAACATATGGAAAGCGAAATTGGGTTTCATGATATCGTGCATGGAATGTTTGATAATTCAGAATGACAGAATTTTCTCTCCGTTTCGGTTCATATGCCATCATAGTAACCTCGTTAAAAATAAAAAAAAATATGCCTGAAAGTTGCATATACCAAATAGTTATTGCTGTGCCTTCTGGCAAAGAGGCTTCTGGTTTAAGATATTTAAGTTGCGGAGCAGATAAATGCATCTGACGTCACAAAAAAGATATATGGTTTCACTGTTACATGAGGCATGTCTTTTGAGCCTGATGAAACTAATATGTTTTTATCTCAACAAGTGTGTATTTAAAGTCTTTTACGTGAAAAGTTGATCTTACTGGTCGGAGGTGAACAGTTTTGGTATCTCCTGGTGGAGTGATCCGATGAATATTGCAACTATCAATGACACAGTGCCTATGGCGTCGAAAGCAAAAATAACATATGATATATTTACGCTGCTGAAACACGTGGGCAATATATCAGAAAAAAGTTGCCGCTTGAAGCAGAACACGGACAGAACATATATTCTGTTACTTGATGAAAAACCTAAAAGTTATTTTCAAATTTGCATGGACATCTTGTATTTCAACTGCACGCCACAAACCTAAGTGTCTATCTAATAATTCCCTTACAAGGTGGATAGTTAGTCAGATGTCATATATGTGGGTCATATACTTTTAATTAAAAGTATCATTTGTAAATGCTTTCTTAAATACTATTCAATCTATGAACCCTGTCAGGTATGAGGTACCCAGGAAAGCTTTTATGTCTTCCTTGTCTTTTAGTGTTAATATTTATAAGCACACTTTCTGAGAGTTGGTTTGTGAAAGTGTCCAGTTTAAATTAGAGTGTATTAAGGTATAATATAAAGTATGGAGTATATATATATAAAAACAACGTGCCAAAGAAATTTGCTGGTTGGAAATATCATACAAATATATATCATAATCTTTCAAGTAGACGGTATATTCTCATTTATAAAGATTGACATGCATGGTTATTCGTGGGAAGATATGGTGAATCTTGTTCATAGAGGGCTATAGTTGAACTGTACATAACAGAACCAACTAAGTACTTGACTTCTGGGCCCAGGCCAGAATTATGAAATTAAAAATTCGTGGCAAGTCATTTGCTTTGCACTGACGAAACCGATCACTTTGATAGGGGCATTACCATTACACTACTCAAAACAGTCATTCAAGACGTCAGTCATTTAATTTTTACAATGGAGAGTTATTCTGTAAACAAGAACACGGTGTCATCCATGAGCTCCGCTGACCGTACATGCAAAGATAAAGTGGCTCTGTAAACTCGCAAAGGCGTTAAAGGTCACCCACATGCAATCACCAGTTGGTAGAGACCCAAAGTACCCTTTAGCCAAGTTGTAAAAATATCCCGCCAGCGGCTTTGGATAGATACATAATAGATAGATAGATAGATAGATAGATAGAGATAGATAGATAGATAGATAGATAGATAGATAGATAGATAGAGAAAGAGAGAGAGAGAAAGAGAGAGAGAAAGTCATTAATATATCTCGCTAACAAACGGACAACGATGGCGCATGGATGGCCACTTGATAAGCTTATTGGTATGTCAGCTGAACTAAAAAGTGCAGAATGACACAGGAGCAATCCTCTCGCCACACGCTTATCTTACCCAGGACAACAATTCCGATTCTGGAAGCCGTGAGGGCATGGTCTGGTTCCCCTGCGCCCAACCACTGTCCTACACGTATTGAAACCGCGGACGACACACCGGCCGGGATCTATTGCGGAAATGAACAAAATACAGACAAATTTAGTCAGAGTTTTCATTATAGGCAAATATCTAGAATACGGCCCTGTTTCACCCCTAAAACTGTTCGGACTATATACAAAATAGTCCAATGTGGAGAGGCACCGTTCACATCTATTTCAAATTCCGACGGAATAAAAGTGTAGGACATAAAGTTGGTCATTTAAAGTAGGTGTCGACATATTTGAAGCTTCGAGAGGGTAGAAAACCAACTGCCAAACGCTACGCGTAGCAGCATAAGTTCCTAACATGGCATCGGCATTACACTTTGAAACGTATGGTTTGGGACGCCTCAAAATGACTTAACATTGGCAAAATATGAAAAGTATCAGTCTGGGCCGTTTTCCTAGTGTTGAAGCTTCTTTTCTTGCTTACCACCTTATTGTACAGTACTCGTTTTCACTTCAAGCTGGTCTGACATGCTCACAGTCCATAACGATTCCGCTGTCGGACATAATACGATAATCTATTTAAAATGACCAGACTTTACCTCTTCCACCTAATACAATACACAATATATTCAAAATTCTTCAAACTAAATTTCCTGTAACACAGTCGTCTACCTAAACTGTACTTGGGTGCATTTACACACAAAGCAACGTTACAACAGGCGCAGCATAAAAGTATCAGAATATAGTTTGATCGAGATCAATATAGGTCTTTTCAGTTTTGGACTGAGTCAACAGCTTTTCTCGTCGACTTTTGGGTCCAAAGCGCGACGAGGAAAGCTGTTTGTCTGGAACATTATATTCTTAGGAACTTCAGGCAAGGTGACACGTAAATAAAAGGTCCTTTGACGGAGAATACCAGTTCGTGTTAAGTGGTTCAACTTTAGTCGCAGTTGGCATTGAAAGAAATAATTTACCCAGAAACAACATAATAACTCACCACATAGAAGATAAAGGAGATTTGTATTATCACCGACTGCGTACTGAGGCTTGATGTGCCTAGTAAGCCTGGAGAACACCCATAATTACAGTGTCAAACATCTATATTGTAAGAACATACCAATAGCATGTGGTCTAACGAATGTTGATTTAACCATTAAAATGCATGCAACAAATTGGCGATTTCCGCATGAAAAAATAAAGACTGGCTTAATGTTTCATTGTAAATCGTTTATCATAAAGATCATTGAACCTTTCTTTTTTGGGGAATGCTGATTTGCTGCAATTGATATGTACGTTTCCGTTTGCCACAAGGTGATTGGTGCCGAAAGTTGCTGGTTCGAGACTCGGCCGTTCCATGGTCACATAACATTTATTTTATTACTTATTCTAGAGTACTGCCGGCAGTTTTTTTCAATGGGCATTAAAATTACTTCGCGTTTTGGAAATTATGTAATAAAAAGTTAGGTCATTATTTAAGAATGTAATTCAAATGGTAAAGCAGATGGTTTTTTTAGTGATAAACGTTGAATACCAGAGACATCACGTTCCTTTGAACAAGTTTAAACTAGTCAGGAAATTTGATAGTTTTGTTTTCCTTGCTTGTACTCGGGGATAGTAAAACGATATGTTTAATGGCCAAAGAACTCGTGTTCTGCGCAATAGCCTAGTTACAATGCAACATATGTCAGTAGATGAAGAGTTATTTACCTGATAAAAGCACTGTTACTTCATATGCCCACCATTCTAGAGATACCATCAGTAACGATGGAATTGCGAGTCTCAAAAATTTACCCCACTCCATGAGACAACCCCATGTCCAGCCTTTCAAATAAAAGAAAACAAGAACTTAATACTACTTATGACAGGATAGAAAGCAAGTTACGAAAGACATGTAATCCTCACACACACACACACACACACACACACACACACACACACACACACACACACACACACACACACATATATATATATATATATATATTTATATATATGTGTGTGTGTGCGTGTTTGTGTGTGTGTATATATACATATATTTAAACAATACTGATAAAACTGACATACTCCGTAACTTGAAGGTTTATCCTTCACTCACCCTTAGATATGTATGTGTATATGTATGTATGTATCTATGCATGTATGTATGTATGTTTAAATGTATGTATGTATGTATGTATGTATGTATGTATGTATGTATGTATGTATTGCTGGGCTGGTCTGAAACCATAGGATGAGATGAAAGTCGTTCAATCTGATGTGCTGCAGCAAAGGTTAGGATAATCTGCATACAAAGACAATAAATTAAGTGTTGATACAACACAGATGTGAGAAGCTGTTTTGGAAGGAAAATGAGGATATTTTTTGTGTCGTCACATATTCTTTTCAAATTAAATATTAAATGTCAAAATGGAGCACCACGTAAGGCAACACATAAATTATTTCCGTATTTGTGCACAATAATAGACCAAGGGTTCCGTAAAATTACAAGTTTTTCTAAATATATGACTTGAAATCGCCAATTTCGCCCGTTTAAATGTATTGAATAAATTTCATCACACTGACCATCCCATGTCTCCTTATAGAGTTTCATGACAAAAGTGTACGCCAGATTTAACATGAACATGAGCGCATAGGTTGTGTCTAATGCCAAAGCTGCACCCCTGCAACAATATAATAAAACATCATGTTTGAAAAATCTCAACTACACATCTATAATATGACGGAGTATTTATGGTTACATGATCAAACCTATGCTAATAAGACTCTTGATGATAATAATACTACAACTACAGCTGAAAATAAACTTAAGAAGACTTTCATTTGTGGGGGGTCTTACTGCACCTTTAACTAAAAATAGAGTGTGTCACAAGCAGTGCGGACGTATCAGGATATCAGAATTGTATGAGGACTTTAGATTCAATACCCCAAATTAAATGCTTAATTGAATACAAAAAATGGATGGGACCAAGGTTGCCCTTCTCTCTGGTGGGTCACTACTAATTTTTCACACCGCAAAGATAGAAAATTATTGTCTGTCTAGTGTAATGAGAGTAACTTCCTTAAACCACATATAACAAATTTTATTTCTTGTCATGCGCGCCAGACAGAACTTATATCCGTACCCGTCCCCTAACAATAAATTTCATATATTATACAAATGTGATAATTTTTATCTGTTTCTACGTCATCCAACAATGCACCATCTATTACAGCAAGATATGAGATAATTACGGGCGCTCCGTACTGAAGTATTTTTATTTCCTACATCAGGATTCCGCTAAGGCTGCGCCAAAATGTAAAATGCTTATTCTTGCGATGAACGTGGGTGTGGGTGTTCATATGCCTTATGAGGTCATATCATGTGAGAATAACCATCAATCCCGACATCAACAGGCTTTTCACATGCAGCTAAGCAGGCAAAGAATGCTATATTCTGTAAAGTTGTAATCGCCTCAGCTGCCATACCCATGGTTGGCTAAAACCTGCTTTGTTCTTGGCTTGAAGCTGTTGATGGACACATTGTTCCCATTCTAGACTGTGCCTCAAAACATAGGATGCAGTACACCGCAATGCCACTTACAGAAAATGTTCTAACTTCTTGTCCTTAACATATGCTTGGAGTTTGGCAATCAAATACCAACCTTTGAGTCATATATTGATACTGGTCGATTCCATTTGCATTGAAGTGATCATTACATGTTTTTTTCAGTACTTGACTTCAAGAGTAAAGATGAGATCCACAAGGATGTTCGATTAAAAGATTATAAGCATTTTAGTGGAGAAAACGTTTTAAATGATTTACGTAACTGTGAATTGCTGCGCAACTTTTTGCATTTTGTCAATGTTGAAGAAGGATGGCATGCCTGAGAAAAAGAACTATTACGTATATTTAACTTACATGCTCCTATCCGTAACGTGCGACTAAAGGACAGACATAATCTATGGGTACCTTATACCACATTGTGAACTTAATGTATAGACGTAATACATGAAAATCGCCATGTGACCGACAGCTTATTAAAAGCCAAAATATTCAATTCCTTTTTCTCAAGTAAGAGCATCATTGATACTTCAAGGGCCCCAATAGGGGATTGTCACCACAGACTGCGCATGCGCTATTTTTTAGGCTTTACTTCCGCTTGGTAGTTCTCTGAGTCGGTTTAAAATGCATACATAAAGCACATGAAGAAAGAAAAAAGGGAAAATATTGCAATTTTGTTCTCTGACCACTTCTAATTAACATACAAAATAAATAGATGAACGTTAACATTACAATGCTTAAGCACAATACAGTAAGTAAATTTAAAAGAGATTTAAAATATATATTTTCAGGGAAGGAGACCGCACAATTACCTACAAAAACGTTAATCTAGATACATGTACATTTTATGTACCCGCGGATTAAATACACAAACAATGATATGGGCTAGTAACAATCTGAGAAAAGCAATTAAGAATAAACCTAAACCAATTTAATAAATTATAAAAAAGAGATTAGCATGAACAACCAATTATAATTCAAACTTTTTTTGGTATAAGAAAACGGTCAATGAGTAACAAATTAGGTATTATTGTGAAATTAAGACAGAATGATTAAATGGTAGAACATTGTGAGAGTAAAGAATGGAAATGAGTTCGACGCAATGATGTAAAACGTTGCTTTTGGTACAGATGAGTTATCGCGTACTTTTCAAATAATTGTGTTCTATAATAACCATCGGGAGATGTCAGCTGCACCTGAACATGGACCTGATATTCTCATTCTGAATACATACAGTCACGCAATTTGAGGACCTCAAGTTAGAATGAATACTAGTATTAGAGTTCAGTAGCCTGAAACTGACTATGTTTGCTGCTGTTCACAATTTGAATCATTTATTTTCAAACCGGGTAAACGCATTAAATGTGTGATACAATATTAGATACTGTCAAAAAGAAACTGCAGAATTTTGAAGCGTCGCTTACGCAAGTATTTCCTCACAACTGGGCTCTGTCCAAGAGTTTATTGAAAAAAAGTAAACGATTCCAAGGTGAAACTGTAACATAATCATTCATATCGATAATTCGAAACTGTAAATTAATTATATATACTGGTAATATTGATAAAGTCATGAGCCCCGCTATCTGTGTTTGTTCTAGTGGCGTCTATCCTTCCGTTTGTTTTTCTCCACCACACTGCTCATCAAGTCCCCTTGGACTTGATGAGCGGTGGTTCATTGGAGCTGTGCTGTCAAGTCATTCCTGTGCTTTCGTCTTTTCTCCACAAGAGGGATTAATATAGGGCTTTGCCCTATTTCCCAATTGTTTTTCTTCTGGAAATAAAATACATTCAAACCAAACCAGGCTCTGTCAAATTATTCGATGCTGGGGTGTAAAACACATCTCATCAACCCTATTCAAATGCATGACTCGTGAAATACCGCTAACGTGCTCCCATACTTGTTGTGAGTAGCCTATGTCTATCACCTGAGCGCGAGAAATGCCGCTTATTTGCTCAGGTACTTGATGCGAATAGCCTAAGTCTATCATCTGAGAAAGTGAACTTCACAAACAAGTAGCAGAAATGGCAAATTTCTTTTTTAAGTGAAAAGTTTGGAAAACACCATCTGCATGTTGCAAATATGAGAGGAGATTTACAAGAGGGATAACGACACGCCAATGCTGACAATTATACGTATAAAAAGTTGTTTGGATTCAGTTTACGGGGAAAATAAAAAAAAAACCAACCCCCCCAAAAAACACACACACAAAAAAACAAAAACAAAATACAAAAAACAAAACAAAAAACAAAACAAAACAAAAACAAAACAAACAAAAAACCAAAAAAAAAAAAAAAAAAAAAAAAAAAAAAAGTAAACGCAGCTTGACATGTGTATTGAAAAACTTCTAATAACACACACAGAAAACTCTACGTGCGGGGCAGGTCATCACGTCTAGAACAACACGGCAGGAGGTCCTGCCACACCTCTTCGCTGCCGTGAAAATAAATTACAGTGTGAGGACGTTGCAAATCGAATCCGAACGCAGAAAGTCATCCAAACTGATCCCGAACCGATATTGAATCCTGCGAATCGTTAATATCGGTCAGGCTTTACCCTAGAGACAGCAAGTAAGATTGCGTTAACAATTTTCAAATAACTTCGTGAACCAAGGAAAAATATCAAATATGCATTTTTTCTTGTGACTGATATTTCCTGGCCTTAGTCTTACAGAGAACTGTATGTTACGCGTTAGGCATGTATTATATAGTTATTTTTTCTCCGTGCATGTCTTGAAATCAAACCTGTAGATTGACACATTTATGTACTACCATGTACGTTGTCAATGTTGTTGGCACGTAGAATAATTTTGAAAATCACATTTTCTTATATTTTACCAGTCAGACAAATGAATTCCGTTGAATAATGCTTACCACATTGAGAACATGGGCCTGGGTTATGTCGATCTGACGCAAAGATGACAGACATTATTGTATGGACAGATTCAGTAATTTTTCTAGTCACAAGTACAAATGTAAATTCTTCTTTAGATAGAAGAAGTACTTTCGTCAGTGGTATGAAAAATAGGTGTTAGGGCTTATTCGTCGCTTGAAAATCCATAAAATAAACATACTTTGTCCCAGGCAATATTATGAAAACAGCATGGCCCATAACACGTACATCTTGGCATTTTACAGGGGATTTTATGCTAGCCTAAGTCAGATTATACAATATAGTTTTATAATTATGCACTGACTGTAAGTATGGCGGTCGAGAACTACCACGAACCCATAAGACCTCATTCAATGTGGCTGCTAGTGAAACCCCCCTATTATTCCAAGTGTGGACACCCCCGCTGTCATACCTGACTCTGTTCAAATTGGTCAAAGCGACGTCTTTGATATTCTTAAGAGCTTAGATGATACTAAGGCTACTGACCCAGATGGAAGAGCGCTGAACTTCTAAAGGAAGGAGCACTATCAATTTGCGTATCGTTTACCATGGAAGCAAGCCAACGTCACCCCCTTATATAAAAAGGGCGGCTCATATTTATGTAACAACAATCGCCGTATTTCCCTCTTAAGCTGTGTTGGGAAAATTTTGGAGTAAGCTATTTTTAAACACGTTTTGATTTTTTAGGGAAACTTTTATCGGAAAATCAGTCGGGATTTATACCCGGCGATTCCACTGTTAATCAACTGTTATCTTTATATCACGAATTGTGTCTTGCCATTGATCTGCAGAAGGATGTGCGAATCGTCTTTATTGACATTAGCAAGGCAGTCGATGGTGTTTGGCATGCCGGTCCTCTTTACAAATTGGAACGTAATGGGATATCTGGATCGCTTTTAAACTGGATTCGAAATTATTTTTCTAACCGTCAACAACGGGTAGTTATTGATGGTCAATCATTTGAATGGGGTACCATAAATGCTGGTGTTTCCCAGGGCTCTGTTCTAGGGCCTTTCTTGTTCTTGATATTTATAAACGATATAGTTGACATTTTGCGGTCGAATATAAAATTTTTTTGCGGATGATACTTCTCTGTTCCTTTCGGTTGAGAATCCAAACTTAACTGCAAATATGATTCAGGTGAAAGATATGAAGTCAGCACCTTTGGATAACCTCTAATCACTTTTCATATTCTTGGATAGTTTGATACTTAAACTACATGCTCCCAAAAACTCAGATGTGTGAACATAAAATTTATATGAGAAAATTGATCTCAAAACTTTTGTTAACACTGAAATGGTAAAACAGTGCTGAGCACATGGGGTTTATTTGCATGGGCATGATAATTAGGCATGTCATTGTTTGCGCAGTCATTAGTCCATGACCCCTGGAAACCAATTGACAAGGTCACTCATAGGGAACAGGAAACGATCAGCCGTGGAGAGAAGAATGGGCCATTTAAGACTAATCTCTACTATTGCTCTGATTAGTTTGAAATTCTCTAGTGATGTAAAAACAAATTAGTACAATCCACTTATTGGGCCCCAAATATGGAAAGCCGCATGTGAACCCACACCCAAACAAGCCAAGTGTGATGTTCCCAAGTTTAAAAAGTCTAGCTTTTAGCCACAAATTATACTTTTCTTAATGGCAACATCACAGAGGTAAAGCTACAAGTTTATTTCACACAAAAATTAAAAAAAAAAAAACGGGACAGAAGATATGAGTATGTGTCATAATTATTACATCCATAAATGCGTAAGAATTGGCAACTTTTTCTTTCCATGCAATTTTCTCGGAACTGTTTTTAGCTCAACCTCTGCAATTTCTATCTCGCCTCAAAAACGTCCGAATTGCCGTATCACATTAAAATCAACGGACATCAAAAGAAAAATATCATATCCAGGAGCGGTTCCAATTTTTTTTTCTAAAGACCCCTTCCGTGACTTTTGGAACTATTTATAGAAAGAAAATGAACACCCTGTAAGGACTAAATTAAAAATAATATGGCTTTTTATCTATGGTATTTCAGGACTTGCCATTGAATTCGATCCTGGACATGGATATATATTCTAAATATCTTCTTTTGATTTCAAGTCGAAAAAAAAAAAAAAAAAGAACCCCCCCCACAAAACAATTTTGTGCGACTGCTGAGCAAAAAATGGGAAAATCCTACCAAGTCAGAAAGAATGCTATAAAATTTCTGCAAAAAACCTTATGGATACAAATCTATGGCTCTGTAGTAATCAAATTACTTATAGGTTTAATGTAGTTGTGAAAAAAAATGGGTAATATCGATCCAACGTTGCCAGTCTCATTGCGCACAAGCTTCACAGCTTCCAACTTAATAGTTATCTCTTGTCTATTGATTCATGGTTTGACGACTGGATGGTGACATTTAATGCCCAGATAGCCGATGGTATGTTAATTTCTGGGAAAAGAGACCCAGTACATCACCGCCCGTTAGTATTTCAAGATCACCAGCTGGAACACCTGAATCAACACAAGCACCTTGGGCTTGTATTTCGGAAAGACTTAAGATGGAATGATCATAGTAATACTATCGTGGCTAAGGCCACTGAACAACTAAATATTTTTAAAACGCTCCAATTTTGTTTCGACAGAAAAAACGGTAGAAATAACCTATACCTCCTTTATTCGACCTCTCATGGAATATGGCAATGTTATCTGGGATTGCTGCACTCAATCCGATGCATTGGAATTGGAGAGTATTCAATTGGCTGCTGCACGTGTTATTTCTGGTGCTATGCGCACCAGATCTAATGCCAAATTATATGAAAAAAAACTGGTCTTTCTACATTGGCAAAACTTAGAGAATTAAGTAAACTAGTCTTAATGTACAAGATCACTAATAGTTTTATTCCTGAATATCTTAGCAGTATAATTTCTAATGAACAAAATTTTAAAAGAAGGTATATAACAAGACAAGCCCCTGACTTGCCTCAATTTAGAACCAGAACTGAACTATTTAAGAATTCTTTCTTTCCTTCTACAATAAAACTTTGGAACCAACTGCCTCTTGATGGGAGAAACTCTACTACTTTAGTTGAATTTAAAAACAAAATTTCCTCAAATGTGACTCGATCACTTTAGTCAGGAAGCCAAGGCTGATTTTTTGGAGGAACCTTGACTGGACGGATTAATTTTTTTCACACTTGATTCTGCAACTCAAGATGTCATACAACCATAAACTGGATGGTAAATTGGCTTTACCCTTGAGCATTTTAAAAAATTCAAGATGGCGATCAATATGGCTACCAAACGTATATTTTAGCAAAGCAACACTTTTTTCAGTAAGCCTT